>OZ023266.1:53269457-53405457 GCA_964006375.1 Tillus elongatus
ACGTTTAATGCATTGTTATGTTTAGTATAGTTTAAAATACAACTTTTATATTCGTTTTATTCTTTTACTTGTTTATATGTATAAAACATCGCTATTTTAAGCAGGGTACCCAGCAGAAATAAAAAATCAAATTCCCTGACATTTCCAGGCACAAGTGATTTTTTCATAATACTCGTAATGAACAACACACATCTCTGAATAGTTTTTTATTAAAAAGATAATAACAAAAATTCTGATCTTTTTTTAATCATTATCAAAAACATAAATATGGTTAATTCTGTTAACTAATACAGAAACGTGATAAATTTCTACCTGTCCAATTCCTTAACTACTTAAGAAAATCATGATATGACTTATTGAAAGTTCGCGTCAGCTTATCGTTAATTTCTATATTTCCCACTTCTCATAATTTCTTTACACTATCATACACAATGCGTTGCAATGATACATGTTTCTCTTCTGGATTACAATACCAATGCCCATATACAAATGCCAAATATTTACACTACAACTTCAACTCTATGTTACATGATCATAAAGGTTAAAATATAATAAAGACATTCACCACACAGCTATACGCCGCTAATAACTAGAACGCATTTTGCATTTTATGCATTCAAGGAAGAACATACCACAAGTGACATAAACGAATAAGACATGTTTGAGATAGATAAAGAAGACACTATTTTATATTGCTGTATGACATGTCGCGCGTTCATTGGCGGTTTCAATTAATCCCAGGAGAAAATATTTATGTAAAAAAATTATATAATATAAATGTATGAAATAAAAATAGATCTGTTGGTGACACAATTATACAAATATATAATTTCCAGGTCTACGGAACGATTTTCATGACATTTGAGCAAAATCACGAATTTCCCTGACATTTTAGTTTAGGTTTAGGTTATTTCAATTTCCCTGATTTTTCCAGGTTGCTGGGTACCCTGTTTAAGTCTTATTATTATTTTATATATATGTTTTTTAAGTGAAATACCATCTTTTTCAAGCATGGGATACAATATTTTTTTCTCTCCACCTGGCAACACTGTGTGTGGCCAAACATTTTAAAATCAAAATCAGTAAAATCAGAGCATAGGAAAAAAAGGGTTTCAATGCTGTGTTAAAATGTTCTTGTATCTTTTGTTTCGGTATTGTGTAAGAGT
The DNA here is from genome assembly GCA_964006375.1 of Tillus elongatus. Taxonomy (NCBI): domain Eukaryota; kingdom Metazoa; phylum Arthropoda; class Insecta; order Coleoptera; family Cleridae; genus Tillus; species Tillus elongatus. Next base: position 53,270,624 of record OZ023266.1, read on the forward strand.
TGCTGCTTTACGCAACATTTTAAATTAGATGTATATTTTTTAATTATAACATACAGAAAAATGTTCTATGCTTGCTGTGCTAAATTGTATCTGTTAGTTAAATTCTAAAATTTAAAATCAAACATTATTTGGCAATAGGTCGCGCATTTCGCGTCTATATGAACGTAGCTCATTTAATATATTTTTTTTACCTGTGCGACTGGAAACTGCAAAAAGAAACAATTTTTTGCCTTGCTGTCAAAAGTAAACATTTTATACTGCTTTTTTTTTGCATAATATTATCATTTTCCAAAGCTTGAAAAAAGTGATAAGCCAAATGAAATTAATTTGTTGGTGTGCTTTTACATATAATATGGTTTTCATTATAAAGAAATGTTGTCAATTTCCTCACTAGATACTGATGCTTTGCACCAAAAAAACTGGCAGCATTTTTTTCTAAATCAAATGCAAAATTTAAAAAAGTTTGTTATGAGAGCAAATTTTCAGTTTTATAATAACCCACAAGATTCAATTTTTTCATATTGACAAGAGTCTAACTAAGGCCAACTTTGGTACCAAATTTTATCTAAGCAGTCTTCTTTTTTTTTTGTTCCCTCAGGGCTCGTCCGCGGCCTTGCCGCCCCGATAGCACCGCAACCCTTGGTTGAAGCAGTCTTCTTAGTGTTGGAGATTTTTTTTTTCTCATAGCGGAGGTGAATGCTTTTTACACAGACCAGTGGCTGGCGCTTGCACATTCCGACACCAACCAGTACTGTGGTGACTCCCCTTTCCTCCAGGTCGGGACTACCCACTAAACACCCCCTTGAAACCTAGAGACATGGCGGAAACCACTCGCTGGCATTGCTTCACCACGTCCCTAACTCTTGTTGTTTTCAAAACATCTACATCCTGTCTTCCTCCTCCTTTGACTTCATTATTTCTACCTCCACAGTATTCCACACCCTTTCACTTCCCAGCATATGCTCCACCACATTATCTGCTGTTGAACCCCTGCCAATCTCTTTATACATTTGTTCGCTTATTTGCGACCATCTTGTGCACTCAAAAACCATGTGTTCTGGCGTCTCTCTATTCCCACAATACGTACAGTCCTCTTTGTCGACTATTTTCATTTTACTCAGGTAAGACCTGAAACGCCCATGACCTGACAGAAATTGGGTAAAATAGTAACCCACCTCCCCATGCTGTGTCGATATCCATGTCTGTATGTGTGGGATGAGCCTCTTTGTCCACTGGGATGTTGACATTTCCTCTTCCCATTCTCGCTGCCACTTCAGCATTGTTTCGGTTCTTGCCTTCTTTTTTTCTTCTCTTCTATTTTCGTGTCTTTCGTAAGTTACCTCTCTTGCCAATAAGTGTATAGGGATTGTTCCCACAATCACCTGTATTGTTTTTGTTGCCACTGTTCTATATGTGCTTGCTATTCTGATGGCTACCTTCCTCTATGCCCCCTCAATCTTTTTTCTATACTTTGTCTTTGACAGCACGGCCTTCCATGCTGGTGCACCATACAGTATGACTGAGTTTACCACACTACTCAGCACTCTCCTCCCTGGTTTTGGTCCACCGATATTTGGCATCAGACGCCCTAACTTTGCAACCATTATGTCTGCTTTTGCCACTACTCTTTCTATGTGCACCCCCATGTTTATCTTATGTCCTATTTGTATACCCAGGTAGTTCAGGCTTGTCTGCGACTGAATTTCTGCATTCCCCACCTTAACGGTTACTGTTCTGTGTTCTTCGTCCCACTAGCACTATACTTTCAGTTTTGTGAGGCGCAAGTTTTAGACCACTTTTTGCCATCCAGTTTTCCACCCTTGCCACTGACCAGTTGATATTTTTTTCTATATCAGCCTTATTTCCTCCGCTTACAACCAGCGCCAAATCATCTGCATACCCTATAATAGCCGTGTTGTTTACGGACTCCAGACTAAAGACCTTATCGTAATACAAGTTCCACAGTGTTGGTCCCAGGATTGACCCCTGGGGCACACCACATGTAACCTGCATCCGATATTTCTGTCCAATCAGTAGCTGTCTGTCTTCCAGGTAACTACATACTATTTTCAGCATATATGGCTCAACCTGCCTTTTTCTTAACACTTCGAATATGCCTCTCCATGATTCTGTATTGAACGTGTTTTTTACGTCCAATGTTACCATGGCCACAAACCTGTTTTTATTGCCTTCTTTCTTTGCTACATCATGTACCTTCTTTACAGCATCCATCATTGAGCGCCCCTTTCGGAAGCGAAATTGATTGTCTGCTAACCCTCCTCTTCTCTCGATTTCCTTTTTTAGTCTGTTATTTATTACATGTTCATATAATTTTGCTATTCCGTCTTCCAAACATATAGTTCTATATGACTTCCTTCCTCCCATTTTCTGTGGCTTCTCTAATAACACCAATCGAGCAGTCTTCCATTCTGATGGAAAACTTCCATCACTGATTAGTTTATTTATCATAACTTGTAATATCTTCGGTTTCTGTTCTGCTACTGCCTTAACTACCTCGATTGGTATACCATCCGGGCCTGCAGCTTTACCAGATTTCATCCTTCGGCCTGCTTCCCTTATTTCTTCATGTGTACAAGGTGGAATATCCTCCAACTTCACCTCCACTCTCGGCCATTCTTGGACTTCGTGTTTAGGGAACAATTCCTGCGCTATCTTATGTTGTTCGTCATCGCTTATTGTCATTGGTGTTTTTGTACCAATTTTACCTGTGACAATCTTTTATCCTAGTCCCCAAATATCATCATCTATTTCTTTAGGAGATATAAACATTTTTAACTGGTGTCAGTGATCCGGCTAATGATCTTATTCAAGCTATTAACAAAAAGAAGACACCTACCAAGTTTCATTAAAATCGGTCAAATATTTTTTAACATTTCATAATTTAAACTGACCCTGGGTATGGATTCTTGGGCACTCTGTCGAACTCATCTGCTTACAAATGACAGCACTACAGCAAATTTTCTAGGTTGCTGAGATGAAACTGCTTCTCCACGTTAAATACCCCCCCCCCCCACACACACACACACACAAAACCTCATTTCCTGCTAAATACACAAGCAGACCCCATTTCCTAATTTAAAAAATAAAATAAAATAAAACTAATATTTCTTAAAACATTTTTTTATATTTCTTAAAATGTAAACTTTGACAATATAGTACATCTTGATTTACGGTATAACGAAATTACAAAAGTTTGAACAGTATATAAGAATAAAATATTTACTATTAAATAAGAATATAGTGTGATAAAATAATTTCCAACAATAAAATTCAATTTTCACAAGCACCATTAAATTTTTAAAGCCATTTTCTTTGGATTCACATATTTCTTTTTGTTATGGACGGATTAGACATAGAACGTCAAAACTGCTGATGACATATTTACAATAAATATCAGTGGTTATTGTGAAATCCTTAGCGAAGTTTCCTATAAAATGCTATTCTGTCAAAAATATCACCTATCTGTAACTGACACCTTCTTAATAAAGCACCTGGAACAAATAGAAGACAAAAATTACCACCTGAGACAAAGTATCAAATTACTCATCTGAGATAAAGTGCCTAAAGGTGGATCGACATCAATAAATATTTTAGCACATTGTATTTTGAAACTCTGCACAAAAATTGGCGGCGCACATTTGCCTATAGTCATGTATTTTCCCAAAAAAATATTTACTTGTGCATGTCATTTTCTGTAACGATTCAGTTTTTACGTGGAATCAGCTTAAAAACACCTAGAATACCCCCAAGCATGATAAACAACACTATCTATATTGAATATTTCACGTTTTGGTTTCAAAATAATGTTGATGAAAATTCCCTAAAATATTCTGTATCGTAAGAAGCGTACTTAGCTCCCTATAATATACGTCAAGATCTAAATATTGAAAAACATTGCATTTTGTTGGGGAAAATAAACATCTCTATTGTCCTGAAATTCTAGGTAAAAAGCTGACGTAATTATGATCAAATTCAGAAAGTCGGTTAGTAAATGAACGGATGAGTCCATTATTGTGGAGGTGTGTATAGAAGACGTTGGTGCAGCTGCAGCCGAACGCTCTCTGCCTCGACGAGTCTGGCACTGACGCCCATGGCGTGAGCACGTTGACTTTAGGTGTCTTTCGAATTATCTTATAAACTGAGCTTTTAATAGTCTTTCTGTTACCTATACTACCTTCTAACAATACTCAGTAGTTATTTGAAGTGTTTTAGTGATTTCCGAGTTTAAATAAACACCGCAGTTAACATAAAGACGGAACTTAAGTTGTGATTCTTTGTTTCAACCTGTTGATTTGCTACCTTAAAAAGAATTCCGGGTTATCGCCGAAGTTTAAGCCAATTGGCAGTGAATTTCGCCAGGACAAATTCAACGTTTTAATTATAAATCGCGAAGTTTCCACCAAGCGACTTCAGAATATCAACCTGTTTGTCAAAGGGTTTTGTACCCGTGACAATAAATCCACCGGCCTAGTAACCATCAATGGGAACCATCACTGTTTTTCCCAGCTTCCTTTCTCTTGTTGGAGTCACTGAGACTTGTGTCAGCTACTAATATTTGATTCAATTTAGAGGTCTTCCCCATAAAGTAACCAGGTAATTCAAGGCAGAAGATTCGGTGAGTCAATAGAATTTTTCTCTGAACTAGCAAACTTGGTCTGATGTACTCATCTAGCAGCTTAATTTTTTACAATCTGAACTTTCAAAGACACTCAATCAAGTTTTAGATTTTTGAGCAATGCCAGGGAGTTGCTATTAGAACAATTGAATTTCCTATTTTAATCTCTGAAATGTCATCAGTTTATAGTTTTGTTTGTAAATTTAAACACGTAGTTTTTGAAGTTGTAATCAGTAAATCTTGTCTGTAAAAATATCTAACCTGTACACTGTCTTTAATGTCACCTGTTTTTCAATAATTAGTATAAAGTTTTCACATAGGTATACCTACATGTATACATAATAATATATTTTTTAAATTGAGCTTCACTCGAGAAACTGGCCAGGATTTGAGTAAAAGATTAACAGAATTGATCGACAAACGTCAAATAATCTACATATTAGTTTGTTTACTTTTGAGCTGCAACACACAGCATCTGATTTTTAACATATATCAATATAAGTGCTTAGATTTCTTTAGTAATGAACAAGCCACATTTGCCTCACTATTATGTCATATGCATGTAAATGGATAATTTCTTGTTATTGAAATTCTTGCTATTTATTTGATTTCTATTTGTATACAATTAATGTTTATTTTGAGAGTTACCAACCATTTAATTTTATTTTGTTCACCATTTCAAATTCAATCCATATGAATAAATTCAATATTTTGTTACATTAAGATGTCTGTTTGATTAAAGACTAATTCCTCTTTAAACCCTTTTGTGGTGACAACCAAATTGGGACTCTTTAATATCGCATTCCTAGATATCGAAGAGAGATTTTAAGTAAAGATCATCGAAACCAGGCACTAGTTTGGAGTGCTGATAAATATGAGACTCCAGGCAGTGCAACAACACAACAACAGTGTAAGTAGTAAACAATATTAAGATCTTCCAACCTTATCAGCTATTTCTAATCTTGCTAGTTATAAATCTGATAGATAGAAACCTTTTAGGGTAGGACTTATAGGAAATAGTGACCTTACTACTGACCAGATTTGGGTTCACTTGAGGTCCCGCATATATTACCACTACTGCTTGCCTTTTATCGAGTTTCAGAAAATTTTAAAGGAGGTTTAATTTCGCTGAACAACACCTGATTGCCTCTCTAAATTCGTGTCTTTCTTTATAATTTTGGGTCCAATCAAATTGATGAGAACTTAAAATATTGTTTTGACATGCGCAGGAAATTGTAAAATTGTCCTGTTGTTTCATCAGCAGCTAGTGTTCGTAGTATTTTCGAACAGTCCTAAATATAGTAAAGAACTGGTGCGAGACAGATGGAGTTAATGTCAATCCTCATAAGACAGTTCTTGCCCCACTCACGAACACAAAGAAACTGAATTTGAAAGCTCCCACTCTGAATAAAACACAGATACAATTTTCCAATGACGTTAAATGATTAAGGACCTTCTTAGACCAAAAACTTAATTCGAACACCCACTTGGAAAAAAATATCATTCGAGAGCCACAATGGCAACCTGGACATGTCACAGACTCGTAGGAAAAACATGGGTGCTGAATCCCAGGATGGTATACTAGCTATACCAAACTGTGGTCAAATCCATGGTTACATATGCATCTATACTATGGTGGGCAAAAACGAAACAAGCCTCAACACAAAGCAAATTGCAAAAATTCCAGAGGCTGATCTGTCTGGGAATAACAGGATGCCCCACAGCTGCAATAGACAATGCTGAATCTTTCTCAACTGCACATATGCTTGAAGAGAGAAGCAGTGCCTCGAGACTATTTCAAGTGGAGAAATTCAAACCAAAGACTTGGGAGGCTACTTGAAAATCCTGGAAATTATTCCACTGGAATTATCCGCTAAACCATCAGACCAAATGCCAGCCAAAGTGGACTTCATAATTCCATTCGAAGTGGCCATAAATGAACGCCAAACATGGGACCAAGACAGTGCAAGGCTGACAAACACCTCATCTGCAGGGTATACAGACAGGCCTAAACAAATGGAGGGAGCAGGACTGGGAATACGAGGATCCAACCTTAGACTCGCTAAGTCCCTAGTAAAAACTTCCAGCATTTTCCAAGCAGAAATCCTTGCTATAAATCTCTATGTACAGGAGTACACCCAAAGAAGACTTAGAAATAGAGGAATCTACATCCTGTCAGTCAGACATTACTAAATACTCTGAAATATTTTAAAACCGGGTCTAAACTGACCTGGGAATGCAAAAAATTCTTGAAGCAACTAGCTACGAACAAAGTAACTTTTATATGGGCACCAGGACCAGGGGCATCAAGGCATTGAAAGAGATGAGAAAGCAGTTAGCCGTGCAAAACGGACAGCAACAACACCAATACATCATCCAAAGCCCTATTGTGGACTAAAAAAAAAACCACGTAAGAAATGAACTTGATACTTGGGAGAAGAACCAAATGCTGTCAAACTGGAGGAAAACGCTAGGCTTAAGGCGGACGGAACAATTCATCACCATATAAACAGAGAAGTCTGAACTGAAGCAGTAGAAACAACAGAAGACATACTATACGACTGCATGGATCAGTTCTGCAAAAGGCTCAAATATCTTGAATGGAATGACCGTAATACCCCAGGGAATTGGTAAAATAGCCCCTAAGAGTGTAGTGGACTACATAAAAAGTCTTAAGTTTTTGGGCAACTATTAGGAAAAAGAGTCGCAGCGCTGAGAGGCCAGAGGCCTATACGATCCATTAAAGAATCTACAATTGTCTCTCACCACCATTTTTTGTTTCCTACACAGAAAAAGTTGCATTGTCCAGTAACGTCGTTCCTTATTACTGTTAGTCACTCTCTTGATACAATTATGAACAATGCACATCTCTTTTTAAGATAATTATAACATGATCAGTCACTAAAAATGATTACGTCGCTAAATTTTTTTTTATTTTTTATTTATTTATTTATTCATACACCATCCAACAGCTTAAAAGCCAAATTAAGGATGGGCCAATACACAAAACATAATAACAAACAATAATCAAACAAACTATACAAAAGAGAGTAACAAATTAGATCTCTTTGAAAAACATTTTTATCTCTGATATATTACATGAGAAGATATCTAGGCGGTCTTGCAGTACAGAGTAATCATTGCACGTCTGGTAAATTGGAGACGATCGCAGCAATCTCGCGTACGAGCAGTCGGGAGATAGAATGTGCCTGGAAAACGTGCTGCAATACGAGGCACATTGAAATTAAGTTGCTGAAGCAGACTAGGGCAGTCGAACACAGAATTAACCAGTTTATATAAAAATATAATGAAACTGCACTGACTGCGCATCGACAAACTCTGCAGACTAAAACGAAGAAGTAAACTTTCCTGAGGAAAACCAATAGACGGATATCGAACATCCCCACGATAGTTAAGAAATTTTAGAAATTTCCTTTGCACTGATTCTAGACTTGCCACATGTATCTCATAAGTAGGAGCCCACACAACTGAGCCATATTCAAGGCGGGACCTAACCAAACAACTAAAGAGCAGGAGGATGGTGTCAGTCTGTGAGAAATTTTTGCTGTTTCTTATCAGAAACCCAAGAGTTTTGTAAGCGGAACTGATAGTCTGCTCATAGTGTGGTTTAAAACATAGAGTACCATCAAAAACAATTCCAAGGTCATTAACTATCCCGGGGCGATCGAGTGGAAGCCCTCTTATATTGTACCCGAAAGTAACTGCATGCTTATTTCGAGTAAAGGACATCGCACAACACTTGGAAACATTCATAGAAAGACCACTCCGACAACACCATTCATCAAGGATCTGAAGACAGCTCTGGAGCTGCAAACAGTCATCAACACTCGAAATATTTGCGAAAATCTTAATATCATCTGCATACATTAAAAAAAGGAACATGTAAAACATGTTTAACTGGGTCAATAAATATATTAAACAGTAATGGATTGAGTATGGAACCCTGTGGCACTCCCGAAGTTACGCGATAGGTGTAAGATTTGAAGCCCCCAACCTCAACAAATTGCCTCCTTCCATCCAGGTAAGATCTGAATAAGCTAAGCAAGCCCTCGGAGAATCCGATAGCCCTCACCCTGTCAATCAGAACAGAGTGATTTAGACAATCGAAGGCCTTAGATAGATCAGTATACACAACATCAACCTGTGAAGAGCGGAAGCAATGAACTGTGTAACGTCAACTAAATTCGTTACAGTCGATCTCCCTGGAATGAAACCATGCTGAGAAATAGAGAGTCTGTTTTTGATGTGAAACAGTATTCGCCGAAAAAGGCAGGCCTCGAAAATCTTACAGAAGACACATAGTATGGCTATTGGTCGATAGTTTGATGGATCACCACTATCCCCCGCCTTGAAGACAGGGAAAACCCGTGACAGCTTCCAAATCGCGGGGAATGTTCCAGATCTAATGTCTCTCTTAAGTTTTTGTCTCAGCTCCCTAAATCTACCCAGAAACTCCACCTTCCAGATTTCTTAAACTTACACCATAATGAATATTTATATTTGATACTAACCTTAATTTCTTTAGAAAACCATGCTGCACTCAGAGTGCAGAGTGCACTGAGAGGCCAGGGGCCTATATGACCCATTAAACAATCTAGAATTATAGTATTTTCTCACCACCATTTTTTGTTTCCTACACACAAAGAGTTGTGTTGTCCAGTAATGTCATTCCTTATTACTGTTATTTACTCTCTTGAGACAATTATGAACAATGCACATCTCTTTTTAACATAATTATAACCTGATAAGTCACTAAAAATGATAACGTCGCTAAATATAACAAAACTACACTGCACTCAGAGTGCAGAGTGCACTGAGAGGCCAGGGGCCTATATGACCCATTAAACAATCTACAATTGTAGTATTTTCTCACCACCATTTTTTGTTTTCTACACAGAAAGAGTTGTGTTGTCCAGATATGTCGTTCCTTATTACTGTTATTTACTCTCTCGAGACAATTATGAACAATGCACATCTCTTTTTAAGATAATTATAACATGATCTGTCACTAAAAATGACTATTTACGTCGCTAAATATAACAACACCTGACTGCACTCAAAGTCTAGTCCACATTGACACAACTCTGTGACGCACATCTGTTTGGTGGACTAGAAAACCGACAACATGGTGGATAGCGTGCATTGTTCGTCATGAAATTATTTGTGTGTTTGCGCATAGCGCAAATATTTTTTGATGTGGATCCGCCTTTAGGGACAACTATGAAAAACATAATAAGAATAATATATTTTTTGTCTATTTTCGTACAACATACATTTTCATTTATATCCTTACAACATACAGACAACAAACATTTTAAGATACACTATATGGATATTATTATAAATACGGAGTTTGTTAAATTACAAAAAAGTTGCTTAAATAGGAATAGTTTCTGAGATCTCAGTATGGTTAGATTTTGCATTGTTTATTTCTGGAATATCACCTTACTTTTTGTTCTTTTGTAACGGCTTAAAATAATAATTTGTATTTTTCTTGTACAGCCTATGGATTTAAATATTTGATTAGCATTTGAAAAAACTTTTGATTAATTTAGAAAGGCTTGTTATTGCATCTGATCGCATTTTGCAAGTTTCTGGAATGGTTCTAAGACATAATAACCAGTTTTTTTAAACGTCGGTCTATTCCTGCGACTATGGCCAATCACCGACGTCAGGTACCAATTTTATCTGTAAAGATAATTATTTTAAATCATTATTGTAACCATTTATTCACCTTGTTATTAAGATGCCTTTTGTCTTTTCAATATTAAATTTCATTCTATTCAATTCCAATCAATTATATAAGTTTTCCACATCAGAATTATTTTTTTCTTTTATTTCACTTCTGTCTTTGCCTGTGACATATTATATCACTGTGTCGTTTGCAAAGATATGATAAACTAATCAAGAAAGCTGCCGATATTATACAACAGAAAAAAAAATGGACCGAGTATGCTTCCTTTCGGAACTCCAATTTACATTTTTATTGACTGACACTACTTTAATTCACACCTGACTTTAATTTATTCTGTGCCACAATGAGTTGAAGCTGAAAAAAAACAACAACTCTGGACGCAGCAAGTGCGTTATGGTAGTGAATTTTTATTAAATGCTTCAAATTTGAATAACTCAGTTTTATATAAACTTAGAAAATTTAATTTTGGTAAGTAGTAAGGATTTTCCTAGGGCAAGATATCCACCAAATTGCATTAAAATAACTTTGTAATTTTTGTAGAAAAATTTTTTTTCAAAAGAAAATTTAAAATTTGAATAACTCAATTTTGTATAAACTTAGAAAGTTGAATTTTAGTATGTAGTAAGGTCTCTCCCAAGGCAATATATATATAGTGAATTTCATTAAAACAGCTTTGTTATTTTCGGAGAAAAAATCTTTTTTTGAAAGAAAACTCAAAATTTTCCCGGAAAAACCCGTCCGATTTTCCTGGCTAACGAACTCATCCAAGCCATTTATAAAAGAAAGGCTTGCAGAGTTTCATTGAAATCGGTTAATAATTTTTTGAGTTATCAGACGCATATATATATATATATATATATATATATATATATATATATATATATATATATATATATATATATATATATATATATATCATATATATATAAAAATAGAAACTGACCCCGGATATGGGTTCTAGGGGTCCTAGTTCGCGCTCATTTGAAATTTTTTTTGCAAAGTCTCACCATCGATACATCTCTATTAGTGAATTTTTTAAAATAAAAATTCACTAAAAAAAGCAAAGGGGGACATATACTCTATTGAATGATACTAAAAGAACTAGTACTGTTTGTATTTTTTTCTTTCAATAAACGACATTTAATGTAAATCTGCCTATGTTTTTATAAGTTTCCACATACTAGTTACTTTATTTTATATTTACATCTGTTTAACAAAACAAAGTTTGTTTTATGAGATAGTGTTAATTATATAACAACTTAACTATTTACGGGGTTAACATATCAGGAACATAATATCACCCTGTATTATAGGAAGGTTGTTTATATTTACATTATTATTATTATTAGTTTATTGATATTAATTTTACAGTGCATCATTTAACAAAAAAGTTTTAAAACTTGTGTTTGTCCAGGATGCAATTTTCATAGGTTGTGTCCAAACAGTTACATTAGCAAAATTTTCTGGACGTTGACAAATTAAATTTTGACATGATCAAAACCTTCATTCAATTCCACCATTTACTCACTCAATCTTCAATTCTAACCATTACTATCACTTCCAGAAAAACGCACACCTTTAACAACCATTATTAGCTTAAACTTTGTTATTTCTTACAATATTTGTTCAAATAAACCAAAAAATACAGACTGAAAATTTGAAACAAAACAGACGTCATTGCTGCCTGTAAGGAATACGTCTTGTAGAAGCTTACGCCTTAGTTTTGTGTGAATTTGCGTTTCACCTAGGAGGTTTATAAAGTTGCTTTCCACCTGCCTGATGAAACTGTTAACCATTAACTCCCCATATGAGTAAAAGTTAGAGATATAACAAGCATACATGTTGCTTCGTGAAATGTTCAGCTACAACTGACGTAACTGTCATTGGCATTGCATTATTAATTTCTAGGTTGTGCTGGATTGTGCATTTTTATTAAAATCATCCTCTCATATAATATACAGGGCTTTCATTAATTCCCGAACCCCACGTGACCGGATTCTGTCTCTCTCTCTCTTAGTGGAATATGATTTTATGAGTTGGCAGTCAAAAAGTAACCAAAAAAACACTAGACTAGGGACCCTAAAGTTACTAAATCAATTGACAATTGACAGTTCAGTCCATCGGCGCTCAATTCCCTTTTGACCGGTTATTTTGTATGTATATTGTGTTTTTTCCAAGTTCGATCAGTGTTTACCTTCTTCAAATAATTTCCTATCTGTTGGAGAATAAAAAACTCTGGACGCAGCAAGTGCGTTATGGTAGTGAATTTTCATTAAAATGTTTTTATTGTAAATATGTGTGTTTTCTTTTTAAGAAAGCAGGCATCAATTTTGGTTACCAGTATAACCTATATAGTAAAAACAATGTGCCATGTTTCATAAAAATAACTTTATTGTGTGAAAATGTACAAAAATTTCCAAAAATAAACTTAAAGTGTTCCCGAAAAAACTCGTTTCTTGTTCAACCTTATAGGTTAATAGCAAATTGGGCTATTCAAATATGAAGCATTTGATCAAAATTCGCTACCATAACGCACTTGCTGCATCCAGAATTTCTTTTCTTACAAACATGCATTATATTTCGATGGAAATTGCACAAATGCAATAACATAAGGCGTGTTTGATTTAAAAAAAAAAAAAAAAAAAATTGTATCACCAACGACTTATGGGCCTTATACCTTGTGATTGTAGAAATATTTTTTTAAATGTAGCTCAAGACACCCTATAATTAATATATACAAATTTTTTTCATATCTTGTATAATAATGGATATATTGAGCTTTATTGATTTTTTTTAGACAAAAATTATATACCATTAAACAATAAACTCTATAGCTAATACTACTGCCAAGCATCAGAGAAATGGTCTATTTGAAATGAATTTTCTGGAAACATTTTAGTAAAATGAAGGACAATGAAGGTTGCAACTAAGACTTCAGGGTTTGTAAAACATCCGTCTTGAGACATTTGATTTCCATAGCCCGTATTAGATTCAAGTTATTTGCCTAAATGTTGCCGATTTTGACGTTTTAAATCGCAACTTTGATGTTTTGAGGAAAACCCCAATTTATTTTTCTTTAAATGCCTATCACTTTTTTGTCTTTTGACCTATATAGCTAAATTTTGGTAGGTAACTTACCAATAAGGATATAAACCCGCGCACCAAATTTGGTTGCCCTTACTTTTTTAATTCCGAAGATATAATTTTTTTCGAAATAAAACACAAAATTTTCCGGGAAAACCTGGGCAGATTTTCCTGGCTAACGAACTTATCCAAGCCATTTGCAAAAGGAATTTATTCACCAAATGTAATCAAAATCGGCCCATTATTTTTTGAGTTATCGGTGTGATACTTATACATACATACATACATACACACACACATACATACATATATATATATATATATATATATATATATATATATATATATATATATATATATATATATATATATATATATATATATATATATATATATATATTGTTACAAAGCACTTCAATAGACGTAGGTGCGGTGTTGCCACATCTCCAGAATTTCCCCAACATCTGGGAATTTTTGCACAGTCTGGCAACACCGCCTCCCCACCCCCCTGGGGGTGCCTGGGGTGACCCCCCTCAGGCGAAGTCTCAACCCTCTAGGACCAGAAATAACGAAGTTACCAACTTGTACCCCGTCGGAACGGATAACTGAGGTCTGCACATTCCGAACACCCTGTATATACACCCTGTATACGCAGAGAACCCTTACACCCTGTATACGCAGAGAGATCTTATAGTTCGAGAAACACCTCTTGTGTAACATAGGAGTGGTGACCACATTTGGATCATCCTGTATATACATCCCCCTGTATACACACGGGACCGATCTGTATTCACAGAACCTTCTAGTGAAAGAAGGTCCTGGAACGTTCTGGAATGGAATGCTCTAGAAAGGAGGGGAAGGTACGGCGAGTATATAAAAGCGAAAGCAAGCCAGCACAGTTCAGTTCAGTAAGATAATGTGGTAGTGACTTGAAGAAGCAGTGTAAAGGTTAAGAGAGTAGTGACTGTAGTACCAGATTAGTGACTTTTGTTGAGAGTAGTAATTGTAAGGCCAGTAAATGAAGTGTTTTGTGAGAGAGACATTCTAGAAGTTTTATTGTATCCATATTTAGAGTGTAAATAAAGTTGTTTTGTTAAAATTAAAAGTCTCACTTATCCAGAACCCGGAGAAAACGTAACAATTTGGTGTCAGAAGTGGGATAAGTGAGTGAAGAAGTGAACAAACAAGCTAGCTGTAAATGGTAAACACCAGATCGACTGACTACGACAAGATGGCTGAAATCAAAGAGTTGATGGACTTACTGAAGAGGCAACGCGAAGAAGACGAACAACGACGACAAGAAGAAGAAAGAAGACGGCGCGAAGAAGACGAACGACGGCGGCAAGAAGATAAAGAAGACCTCAAGAGGCAACGCGAAGAAGACGAACAACGACGACAAGAAGATGAAAGAAGACGGCGCGAAGAAGACGAGAGAAGACGACAAGAGGAAGAACAGAGGCGCCTTGAAGATAAAGAAGAACTCAAGAAGCAACGCGAAGAAGACGAAAAACGGCGACAAGAAGATAAAGAAGACCTCAAGAGGCAACGTGAAGAAGACGAACAACGGCGACAAGAAGATGAAAGAAGGCGGCGCGAAGAAGAAGAGAGAAGACGACAAGAGGAGGAACAGAGGCGTCTTGAAGACAAAGAAGACATCCGAAGTATGTTCCATGATATGAGAGTCGATGTAAAAGAAGAAATTGAACAGATCAACGAACAAATAGAAAATGTGGACAGGAAAGTAGATAATGTAACAGAGGATTTGAATAAACGATGGGAAGAAGTTGAAGGGTTGAAAGAACAAATAAAGATGATGATGAAAGGCACAGACATCAGACATAAAGAACTGACAGAACAGGTGATGGGTCAGACTGATAGAACTCAGCCAAGAGGAGTTACTGGAATGTCTCCAGTTCAAAATCGTCCGGAAGAAGATATGCCAGCCGTGCAGCAGCTTCATGGAACCCTAAAGCCGCCGACTTTTGACGGAGAAACATCGTGGCCCATGTACAGGAGGCAGTTTGAGGCGGCAGCTCTTAGCAATGGGTGGAGCGAACAACAGGCAGCCACTGCTCTAATTCTCTCGCTTCGAGGTAAAGCCCTAGAAATCCTCCAGAACATCCCGGAGTCGAAACAGCAAAACTACTTAACAGTGATACAGGCCCTAGATTTGAGATATGGTAACAAGTACATGAGCCAGGTCTACCAGACACAACTAAAGACAAGGGTCCAGAAGCCAAATGAGACTCTGCAAGAATTCAGTGCCGAAGTGGAGAAACTTGTGCGACTGGCATATCCCCAAGCCCCAGAAGAATTTGTCAACCAGATCACCGTCCAGACCTTCATCGATGGGGTACTTGACAACGAGATGCAACAAGCTTTAAGGCTCGGAAGATTCAAAACACTTACAGACTGCGTCATCTATGGCTTGCAATTTGAAGCAGCGAAGAATGCATCTCAACCTCGCCGCAACAGGCTGCGCGAAGTGAAGGAGATAGAGGACCATGCAGTCACGACAGAGGAACTAAGGCGAGAAATCAAGTTGATGAAGGAAGCCATAAGCAAGCTCACTGCAACGGTTGGAGCACGTAAGACGAAAGCAGATTGGTCCCACATAGAATGCTACAAGTGTGGTAGGAAAGGGCACATAAGTAGGCAGTGCTCACAAACCCAACAGGTGGCATGCAGAAGACAAGAATACACCAACAGGGAGCGCCATCAGGGAAAACGACCTGACGCCAGTGTAGGTGGGCGACACGTGGCATGCGAGACCCAATGCCCCAAAGTCAGGGTCTCCACTATCCGACGCTGCCGCGAGAGCCTCGTCATACCTGGCAGCATAGACGGAAGACAATGCAGTTTTACCATCGATACTGGCGCCACTACATCCGTTGTACGCCCAGACATGTTGCCAAATATGTCGGCACTAACTACCAACAAACAGCCTGTGTTGGAGACGGCAAAAGGAGATAGAATACCCGTGCATGGAGAGGCCACTGTTTACATTAGGCTGGGCAGTACTGAGCTACAGGTAAGGGCTGTCGTCGCAGAAATCGTCGACGAATTTATTCTGGGCCTGGATTTAATGGAAGAGTTCGATGTCCTATCAGTAGACTTCCAGAATAAGATCTTGAAAATCGGTAACGAAGAGTTGTATTTATCTCCAACAGCAGGCGAAGCTGGTCCCAGGGTGAGACTTATTGTCGACGAAGATACACGGATTCCTGGTAACAGTGAGAAGATTGTCAGAGCCAGGCTAGAGAAGAAACTTGATGGTATGTCTGCTCTCATAGCGGAGCCCCTAAAAGATAGACATGATGGTGCCCTCGTCGCACAATGCTTAGTAGACCCGAAGAGGACAATACCCGTAAGAGTGGCTAACGTACAAACTAACAGGGTCACATTGAAGAAAGGTGAGGTTATCGCCACTTGCGAACCCATTGACCGAGTGACGTTGTCCAAAAACGTGACACCCACTGCATTAGACAGAAAACTGCCAGTAGAATTAGTAGAGCGGTTCAAGAATTCATGGGGCCAATTGAACAATATGGAGATGGAGATGGCAGTGAAGTTCATATTGGAGGAGGCCGATATTTTCGCTCAAGATAAAATCACAGGTCGTACGAGTCTAGTGCAACACAGAATTAATACTGGCGACGCAAGACCAATTAGATAGCCGCCGAGAAGACTGCCTTTTGCCAAGCAATCAGAAATCAAGGCGATGGTTAACGAAATGCTGGAAGATGGTGTGATCGAGGAGTCTAATAGTCCTTGGTCGTCCCCAGTAGTTTTGGTCACCAAGAAAGATGGCACTATGAGATTTTGCGTGGACTATAGAAAGCTGAATGATGTCACCAAGAAGGACAGTTATCCCCTGCCCCGGATCGACGACACTTTGAACACTTTGGCCGGATCAAAGTGGTTCTCTACATTAGATCTGAAAAGTGGCTACTGGCAAGTAGAACTTCATAAAGACGATAAGGAGAAGACTGCTTTTTCAACCGGGAATGGGTTGTACCAATTCAAGGTCATGCCATTCGGCTTATGTAATGCCCCTGCCACCTTCGAGCGACTAATGGAATTAGTGCTAAGAGGACTGACATGGGAAACATGCCTGGTGTATCTCGATGATGTCATGGTGATTGGAAGGACTTTCGATGAACACCTGTCGAATCTGAAACAAGTTTTCTCCAGGCTGAGAGGTGCCAATCTGCAACTCAATCCCAAGAAATGCGTCCTCTTCCAGAAGAAAGTGAGTTTCCTCGGACATGTCGTTACTGAGAAAGGGATAGAAACCGATCCAGAGAAAATAAAGGCAGTAAGAGACTGGCCTGTGCCGAAGAACAAACATGAGGTCAGAAGTTTTCTGGGACTTTGCAGCTACTACCGACGCTTTGTGAAGTACTTCAGCAGCATTGCGAAACCTCTACATAGCCTAACTGAAAATAAGGCCGAGTTCATCTGGTCACCAGATTGCCAACAGTCTTTTAGAGAACTCAAACATCGTCTTCTCACTGCTCCTATACTGGCTTATCCTCAGGACGAAGGACTGTTCATACTGGACACTGATGCTTCCCAGTATGGCATTGGGGCAGTACTCTCGCAGCTCCAAGCCGGAGAAGAAGTTGTGATAGGCTACTTCAGCAAAACGTTCGGAAAAGCAGAAAAAAATTACTGTGTAACCCGGAAAGAACTGCTGGCAGTTGTAAGATCCATCGAACATTTCCACAGCTTCCTGTACGGAAGAACATTCCGCGTGAGGTCAGATCACTCTGCTCTGCAATGGCTTCTGAACTTTAGAAATCCTGAAGGACAGATAGCACGATGGATAGAGAAACTGCAGAGCTACGACTTCCGGATTGAACATCGAAGAGGAAGAAGTCACGCCAATGCAGACAGCCTGTCGAGAAGACCATGTTCAGTGCATGAATGTAAATTTTGCGAGCGACAAGAGAACAAAGAGATCGACAAAGTAACTCATCAGATCAAACAACTGGTGGCAGGACAGAAGAATAACACCGATCTAGACGTAAATCTTGAATACATCAGAGACGCACAGAAGACAGATCCAGACTTGAAAAATATTAGAGAATGGCTACAAAAGGGGAAAAGACCTGAGTGGCACGATGTGTCCCGGTTTGGGGCGGAGGTTAAAGGATACTGGCTACAATGGGACTCATTGTGTCTAAAGAATGACATGATCACTCGAAAATGGGAAACTGCCGATGGTAGAGACTGTATATACCAGACCGTTGTGCCAAGTGAGTGCATAGACAGTGTTCTTCAAGAGTTACACAATAGTAGAAGTGGAGGCCACTTTGGTGTCAACAGGACTCTTGCCAGAGTGAGAGACCGCTTCTATTGGATAAACTGCCGAAGGAGCGTGGAAGAATGGTGCAAAAGGTGTGACCAATGTGCTTCAAAGAAAGGACCAAAGACCCGATCCAGAGGAAAAATGATGCAGTACATCTCAGGTACACCGTGGGAGAGAGTTGCTGTAGACATCGCAGGACCTTTTCCCATCACAGAGTCTGGGAACAGATACATAATGGTGGCGATGGACTACTTCTCGAAATGGCCTGAAGTTGCGCCGATCCCCAACCAAGAGGCAACGACCGTAGCAGAAGCCCTGATGGAAAATGTCATATCACGGCATGGCGTACCCTTGGAGATTCACACCGACCAGGGCCGGAATTTCGAATCAGAGGTCTGGAAGAGCCTAATGGACTTGCTAGGCATAAAGAAAACGAGAACAACGCCACTCCACCCTCAATCAGACGGCATGGTAGAACGGCATAACAGGACCATCAATCAGTATCTTGCTATGTTTGTCGACGAGAATCAGAGAACCTGGGACAAGCTGATACCTCTGTTCCTCCTAGCTTACAGAAGCTCTCAGCATGAATCTACCGGCTACACTCCATCCATGATGTTGACCGGCAGAGAGATGCGGTTACCAATCGACATGACGAGACCACCACCGAACGAGGACATAGCGGACCTAGCTACGTTACCTGAGTATGTCGCCGACCTAGAAGGGAAACTGCGCACTATACACAGATGTGTCAGAGATAGGCTCCTCTTAAGCAGTGACCGGATGAAGATGCGCTTGGATCGCAGAGCAACACCCCATACATTCAAGGAAGGTGATGCAGTGTGGCTGTACCAACCAACAAGGAGAAAGGGTCTCAGTCCAAAACTTCAGAAACCATGGGAAGGGCCATACTTGGTGACTAAGAAAATTAATGACCTAGTCTACAGAATCCAGCTGTCTCCAAGAACTAAACCCAAAGTTGTTCACATAGAGAGGTTGAGTCCCTATCGGGGCAACGAACCCCCAAGTTGGCGGCCGGTAAATACTGTTCGGGACGAACAGTCTTAAGGAGGGGGGCAGTGTTACAAAGCACTTCAATAGACGTAGGTGCGGTGTTGCCACATCTCCAGAATTTCCCCAACATCTGGGAATTTTTGCACAGTCTGGCAACACCGCCTCCCCACCCCCCTGGGGGTGCCTGGGGTGACCCCCCTCAGGCGAAGTCTCAACCCTCTAGGACCAGAAATAACGAAGTTACCAACTTGTACCCCGTCGGAACGGATAACTGAGGTCTGCACATTCCGAACACCCTGTATATACACCCTGTATACGCAGAGAACCCTTACACCCTGTATACGCAGAGAGATCTTATAGTTCGAGAAACACCTCTTGTGTAACATAGGAGTGGTGACCACATTTGGATCATCCTGTATATACATCCCCCTGTATACACACGGGACCGATCTGTATTCACAGAACCTTCTAGTGAAAGAAGGTCCTGGAACGTTCTGGAATGGAATGCTCTAGAAAGGAGGGGAAGGTACGGCGAGTATATAAAAGCGAAAGCAAGCCAGCACAGTTCAGTTCAGTAAGATAATGTGGTAGTGACTTGAAGAAGCAGTGTAAAGGTTAAGAGAGTAGTGACTGTAGTACCAGATTAGTGACTTTTGTTGAGAGTAGTAATTGTAAGGCCAGTAAATGAAGTGTTTTGTGAGAGAGACATTCTAGAAGTTTTATTGTATCCATATTTAGAGTGTAAATAAAGTTGTTTTGTTAAAATTAAAAGTCTCACTTATCCAGAACCCGGAGAAAACGCAACAATATATATATATATATATATATATATATATATATATATATATATATATATATATATATATATATATATATATATAACATATAAAAATTGAAACTGACCCCGGATATGTGTTCTGGGGGGCCTAATTAGCGCTCATTTGAAGAAATTTTTTTTTAAAGAAAATTCACTAAAATAAACAGTTTTTATCAAAACTTAGCATTTTCATTGCGTTTTTACGTAAGTCAAAAGTGTAAGTATGTTAAGGTTATGTTGTTGACGATAATCGACATCACATGGAACTAAGCCCTACCAAATCTGTTCGTCGGTAATCTGCCCAAACAGGTAGATATTTGTTACATGTTACACAATACACATTCCTAAAACCGTAAATTAGAAGTTTAAATAATCGGACCTCAATTTTTTTAAGTACATTACAAAATTTTGATATATATACAAAATAAAAGTAATATTTTATTATCTTTTTAATTTATTTTTTTAACAATCAATAACAGTAAACCATACATGAACAGACTTGCTGTTAAAAATACTAAATAATAAATACATTTAAGACATTTACTGTTTCAACTTATTATAATTTTTATATTTTTTATAAAACCCCAAAGGAAATATGAGACAACACTGGCATCTTAGGGATTTCATTAATTCAGGTTGAACAACCGTGTATGCCGGGTTGGCTAACTTAAGCGGTCACGTGGGGTTCGGAAATTAATGAAAGCCCTGTACCTACTGACCTTAAAATAAAGCCCGAGCCACAAAACTTATAAAGTTAATTTATGACCCTCTCATAGAAAAAACTTACTCACCTTAAAATAAAGCCCAAGCCACAAAACTTATTAAGTTAATTTCCATTTACGTCCTTATCACTACCCTTCCCACTTCCTGAATCGTTACTGTGCATCCTTTGAAAACTAGGAGGTTGCCTTATGACATTTGATGGCGTCCCAGGAGTATTATCACCCTTAACAATACCAGTCCTAGAGTTCAGTTCTCCACGCATAAACCTGTAAGCAAAAATTACAACATAACACTCTACAAAGAAAATGGTAACAAACAATTACTTTTTTTCATTAGGAATATAAACGGTGGAGTTGAATCCTTAGTATAAGTGTACAGGTGTCCTGCAAACTTGAATCGTTAGTCGTATATCAGGATGTATGATTTTTATAATTACCTGTTCAATGAAAATAGTTATAACTTTAGATCGTTTCCAGTTATACCGGAAGTGAACATCAACTTCCTTATTTCAAATAGAAGACAATATATATTATTACATTTTTAGATTCCCTGTCAAATTTTAATATAGCTTGGTATACCATAGTCGGTACTTATCTCTAATAGTTTCCAAAATATGGCGACCTGAAGACAAAAATTGACATCTGAAGAGGTTTAATAAAACTGTTTTTGTTAACTGAGTTTTATCTCTTCTGCTATAATTTTCTTACATCTTAATGTTGAAATTTAGCCGGATCTCATGCAGTTGACAGTTCCTGAGAAATGTATACACGGTGCTCCTAAAACATTATTTTTGAGAAATTTCAACCAGTAGTAAAATGACTTTTTAAAATGAAACACTCTGTATATTATTGCATATTTGAATTGTGCGTTTAATTTTTCAGAGAAATATATTATATTCTTTTATATTATTTTTGCGTACCAAATAAAATATTTAATTATTTTATGAATTTGAACCACTTTTTTAGTTTCGGCCCCCTCTTTTTTAAATAAAATAAATCGACGGGAGTAATGAATCTACTCTGGAAAAAATACTTTTACTTCAATAGTTTTAATCAATAGTAAATTTAAAAGTATCCCGAAAAGTACATAATGGGAAAATAAAACAACCTTTTCTAATAAGTACACTTGGAGAACCCAAGTCACCAGAACACATCTTTTTAAATTCCTGACGATCGTTTCACGTCATCAGAGGATGAAAAATTCTAAATCTAAACTTTTCATCCTCTGATGACGCTAACTTTGTTAGTGAAACGATCGTCGGGTCTTTAAAAACATGCGTTGTGGTAATTTGGGCTCTCCAAGTGTACTTATCAGTGCTCATCACAGGTTCCAATCTTCACTTAGTGCACCGTTTCTAGTTTTATGTGTTCAAAGCTGTGAAACTATTGTCCGTAACAAGATTGCCATGGAACGCCTACATCAACTTGTCAGTTTTGGCGGATTCTAACTCTAAGGAAACAAGAACTTATTTCATAAAGAGTTGACACCCAAAACAATCCCCCACTTTTTGGAAAATAAATTCGTATTAGTCAAATGTGAGTTCAGAACGTTGATTCAATACATTAAATTCACAATATTATTTATCTTATTTGAATTTTCCCCCAAAAAATAGTGGATTGTTTTATACTGAAATTTAAAAAATTGATCAAAGAACAGTACTGTCACTTAGACAGTTAGAATGTGTTAAATCTGACCACTGGTGTTTGTTTCATAGCTACCTTGCTGAAGATGAAACAGTGGTTCTCGACACATAATACTAAAAATTGTTGATTTAGTTTCCATTATACAATTTTCCGCGTATTTGGTGGAATTTTTCACAAAATAACTAAATGAAAGTAATGTTCTACAAAGTTTGTGCATTTTCTCAACCAGAATTTATTTTCTAGTATCAAATCTAAGAGAAAATTCAAAAAAGTTACTCAAATTCACAAAATAATGAAATATTTTAGTTAAGATGCAAAAATACTATAAAACAATCTAATATATTTTCTTCAAAAATTAAACGCAGAATTCAAATATGTAAGAATATACAGGATGTTTCATTTGAAAGAGTAAAGTTACAGTTGTTTGAAGTTTCTAAAAAATAATAATGTTTTAAGAGCAGCCTGTATACATTTTTTTCAGGAACTGTCAACTGCATGATACCAAGCAATATTTCAGCATTAAGATGTAAGAAAATTATAGCTGAAGAGATAAAACAGTTAACAAAAACAGTTTTATTAAATCTCTTTAGATGTCAATTTTTGCCTTCAAGTCGCCATATTTTGGAAACTATTAGAGATAAGCTCCAACTATGATACAGGATCTATTAGAATTTGATAAGAAATCTAAAAATGTTATAATATATAGGGTGTTCTATTTTAAATAAGGAAGTTGAGGTTCACTTCTGGTATAACCGGAAACGATCCAAAGCTATAACCATTTTCTTTGAACGGATAATTATAGAAGACATATAGTACAGGCAATAGAGGAGCCCTTTACTCTTGCCCATAATGCACTAAACTACAGGAGTTTTTTGTTTTAATACATAGGTTCAGAATGACGTACTGAATGTAAAAACACAAAATCCTTACAAATTAGGAGTGCGGAAGTGCCGCCATTTTCAGAAAAACCGTTTCGGCCTATATATCCGTAACCGTGCACTTTAGGCCAAAAATAGTAATGACCTTTATTATAGATAATTGCATTTCTCATCTTCTTTGTTAAATTTTTTTATATCATTCACCGTTTACAACTTATACGACTATTAGGAATCATTTATTGACTTTTTTACCTATATCTTTGTTAATAACTGTTTAAACAATAAAATGCTTATAACTTAACTCAGTCGACTTCAATCGACAAATTTCCTACAACTTTTACTTGAAACTTTTTTTCTCAAGTCAATATTTTCAAAGTTATAACGCGATAAATGTTGCTCTTTTCAATCGACAAATTTCCTACAACTTTTACTTAAAACTTTTTTTATCTCCAATTAATAATTTGAAAGTTATAACGCGTTAAATGTTGCACTAATAAATAATTTGCCTTCTTACCTGAAAAAAAAAACCCAGCAAGTACCCGTTAATTTTTTAAAATTATTGATATAATATTTTATACAATAAATAGTACTCTACTTCGAAATGCGCCTCGATTTTTATCAAATAATCAATTTTATACTGATGGCATAAGGTAATAAACGACAAAGAAAACGGGAAATTAATTTAATAAGACAAGTGCTGGTCCAAGTCACAATTTTGATAGGTTTTTACAAATAGAGTAATCAAAACTTATAAAGATGATATTGACTACTAAAATTTTGACATACCAAATAGTTCATTTTGCTTACTTAATAAATCTCTTTATCGTCAACAACCCCATTCTGTGCATTTACTTCCAATGCTCAAAAACTATTTAGTAACACTTTCTGCATTGAATCATTATTTTTTGTCCTTGCTATTTGAGAAAACCCAAATGCCAATTTAGAGAAAATGTTAAATATACATTAACCGTTGGAGACCTTTCAGGTCAATTCGAGAACCTTCTATAAGAAGGGTCTGTTTAATATATATATATATATATATATATATATATATATATATATATATATATATATATATATATATATATATATATATATTATATGGGGCCAGATTTTGGATGACTCTTTGAAAATCTTGATGTTAGAAAAAAAAAGTTTTCAGTAAAATTTGTAGGAAATTTGTCGGTTGAAAAGTTAAGTTATAAGTATTTTATTGTTTAAACAATTATTAACAAAGATATAGGTAAAAAAGTCAATAGATGAATCCTTATAGTCGTATAAGTTGTAAACGGTGAGTGACACAAAAAAAAATTAATAAAAAAGATGAGAAATGCAATTATCTACAATAAAGGTCATTGCCATTTTTGGCCTAAAGTGTACGGTAACGGAGATATAGGCCGAAACGGTTTTTCTCAAAATGGCGGCACTTCTGCCGTCCTAATTTGTAAGGATTTTTTTGTTTTTACATTCAGTAAGTCATTCTGAACCTATGTATCAGAAAAAATAACTCCTGTAGTTTAATGCAGAACCAAATTCTCTATTGCCTGTATTAATACATCTAGAAATTTTCAGATTGCAAGTCAGAGTGGTTCCTGATATACGGCTAACAGTCCAAGGACACCCTGTATTTGTTTTTACACTTAAACAGTGGAAAAAGTAAATAGTCTAACTCAACCTGATAGTTGCTGTTTCCTGAAAAAACTTAATTGGGAAGTAGACTTGGTGGTTCGTCATTACAAATAGTCACCCATCCAAGTACAGACCGTGCCTGACGTCGTTTAACTTCGGTAATCGCGTTTATGCCATTACATAACGAGTTTTATTTTTTAGATGATTTTGACAAGTTTTAAAGTGATTTTACTGTTTAACTATTTATATTTGACATATTCTCTGTATTATTAAACATATGCATTTATGACGTTGTTGATGTACATGTTTTACACAAGGTGATAATTTGGTATCAGCATAAACTGCTGGGTTGATTTGATGTAGAGAAGAACCCGGAGGCAACCATTGTGCAATTACTCGATCCATAAGCAAGAGTTGTTCTTTCTAAACTTTATCTATGTTGTATTATAATTGGGATTTTCCACAACAGTAATAATTTTCCGTTTGAGCTCAGTAGCATCCGTTACTTACACTTTTACTGGTTGCAGTTAGTGGCACCGCATTTGCCACCAATGTGCGAGACTGGTGTTGTTGATTTTGTTTTCGGAGATGTGCTATCTGGTCCCTAAGATTTTGTTCGGTCATAAAGTTGAGGTCAAGATGTACTCTGCAACACTGAGCGTACATCGGGCCACACAACCCATCAGACCAAATATTTAATAAAAAGCAGATTACCTTTCTGTTCTTGGGCCTGATCCAACTATTTGGGAGATTTTTGGTTCCCATGGTGACAGTACTAGAAGTTCTGTTTTGGTAACATTTTTTAAAGTCTTCCCATGAGTAGTTAGGGAATAAGCAGTTGCTTAGGGCAGAGGCCCGCATTATCAAGGAAGACTACTACCGGAGGGTGCCTGGTATCAGGAGACATAAATATAAATAATTATAAAGATGTATTATTATTATTTGATATTAAGATAAGGGTTGTTTCAATTATCCAAACTTAACATTTATTGTTTAACAATGCTTGATCAAATACTCTATATGTAAGAATCTCCCCTTTTGCAAAATTAAGGTTGTAATCAGTTTTGAAAATATTTTATAATCATTCGACCACACCTGTTTTTTTATAGAAATTTCAGGAGAACGGTTCAGACAGATATTTGAACTGCTTTAATCACCTATGATCGAAGTACCTTTTTCAGAACTAGGTCGAATATGCTATTATAGGTCTGCTTTTGTGAAGGAAGAGCAGTTGGATTTTGCTACCATAGGCAAAACTGTGAAACTTATATTAAGTTGAAAACATATAGTCAACATTTTTTGTCAATTTGAGGATATCTTTGTTCACAATCTCTAAGGGCAAACCTACAATTTGTGGCTAGATCAGAAGCATGCTCCACAATCGGACCGTTATTACCTCGCTGCAGGTGGGAGTTCTATCCCCCCTGCTGTGGTCCCTCTTTGTGGACGATTTGCTGGCTATCCTGAGGCTGTGGGAGGTTGAGGTTCAGGCATATGCTGATGATCTAGTCATAATGGTTAGGGGCAAATATGAGGAGGAACTAGCAAATACTCTTCAGGAGGCACTAAATGTAGTGAATGATTGGTGTCGGAGGGAACAGATGTCTGTGAACCCCCGCAAAACAATCATTGTTCCATTTACCAGAAGAAGAAGGCTGGATAGATTAAAACCACCTATTCTTATGGGGGGAAACGATTCCATTTACGGAACAAGCAAAATATCTGAGGGTTACCCTAGATAAGAAGCTCAACAGGGACGTATAGTTAGAGAATGTAATCCGCAGGGCTAAACTGTCCCTGTGGACATAACTGGGGAACAAACCCCCAACAGATGTACTGGCTGCTCTATGTAGTGGTTATCAGACCAATGATAACATATGGAGCCATAGTTTGGGGGCACAAGGCACTTCGTGGTATCGCGAGGGCCAAACTTGCTCATCTACAGACAAGCTTGTCTGATGATAACGGGAGCGATAAGCACCGCACCATCAGTCGCTTTGGAGGTCCTCCTTAATATTCCACCTCTTCACATATGGCTGGAGAGGGTGGCGAGGTGGACAACGTACAGATTAAAACAAACGGCTGACAGCATGCCGAAGGAAATCAGTCTGGGAGGGTCCGGACTCCTTGATGACATTGAGGGTTATGGGATTCTGGGAATGGTCTCAGACTTGATGCGTACAAAGATCAGTAGAGATCAGTCTTTCAAGACCGTCCTCTCGGAAAGGGAGGACTGGGAACAAAATCAAACGACCCTATTGAGAGCTGATCTCTGCTGGTATGCTGACGGCTCCAAAACCAATATGGGAGTAGGAGCCGGCACATATGGGGCAACACCGATGCTAGACTATCAACTAGCCTCGGCAAGTACGCAACCACACACCAGGCAGAAGTATATGCCATCGAGATGTGTGCAAGGAAAGCATAGAAAACCAGTGCGCACACAAATCAATAAAGATATATACAGATAGGCAAGCTGCAATAAATACTCTTGGTTGCTACCGTTGCAACTCAAAAACGGTATGGAGTTGTAAATCTGCCCTCAACGAACTGGGCAACTGTAATGAGGTGTCACTGGTCTGGATACCAGGTCACTCGGAATATGATGGCAATGTTGCGGCTGACACGCTTGCCAGGAGTGGTGCCCAGAGGGACTTTATCGGACCAGAACCGGTGCTGCGGATAACATCATGCACAGCAAAACACACCTTAAAGACCTGGACAGAAAATGACAAGCCAGCAATGGCAAAATCTGCCAGGGTTAGCTCACTCTAAGGCCTTCATGAATGGCCTGTCTGAGTCAAGGGCTAAAAAACTTCTAGAGTTAAACAGACAACAACTGAGTACTCTAGTCGGCCTGTATACAGGACACTGCCGCTTGCGTCACCACATGCACCCTATTGGGGTCGGTCAGGAGACCGAGTGTCGGCTGTGTATGGAGAGTGACGAAACAGCAGAGCACGTACTGTGTTTCTGTCCGGCGGCGGACAGGACTAGATACCTGCTCTTTGGCAAGACAAAGCTTGCTCGGGAAGATCTGGATCAACTTTCGCCCATAAAGATTATCGACCTCTGCAGGAGGCTGGCTTTGTTGGGCGAAATATAGACCATTAGGCTTGAGCCACAATAGACCTTATGATTGCGGTGGAGGGACCGGTGTGGCTCACTCACATTCAAACCTAACCTAACCTATATTAAGTGTAAAACATATAGTCAACATTTTTTTTGTCAATTTGAGGATATCTTTGTTCACTATCTCTAAGGACAACGAACATAATGCTACAAGCCTAGCGTTTTGTATAATGTACCCACCTACACCTTCGGCTAGCATCTGTTTGTATGTCAAGTGGAAGATTGGAATAAAAAAATCTGTAAGTTAGGAAGTTTATTCACAAATTGTAATGCCATCAATTGCCAATTGATGATCTTCAGACCATTGCCAAGGTACATTGTTTTTTATAATATCTCTTAATTAAGATCAAAAAAACTTATTTTTAGGCGTTTGATTTTTAAAACTATTGATCAGGACTAACTCCTTGTGTTGTAAGCATCTGTCCCAAATACTTTACTTGTTTCGGGAACGGTTGGCTTGACCGCAACTACATATTAACGTGATTATAATAGAATATGGCCTAAAAACAGTTGTACATACCTTAATAAAGTAAAACAGTGTGGTATATTTCGTTTTTAATAACCTTTCAATGATAAACGCAATTAAAACGTTTCTATTTGCAACAAAAACGTATATTTTTGTAGCTGAGGTTATGACTGTTGTTTCGTTGAGATGATAGGCGTTGTTGTCAGTTACGAAGCTATTTACTTGTTACTGGGGGGATGTCAGTCAGGTCAAGGTCAGGTCAGGCAGGCCGATAGAGCAGTAAGCACTGTCCGGCAGTGGATTCATTCAATGTGGCAACGCTGCTGAAAACTGAGAGTTCGAAACGTGAAATTGGTGCATTTTTTGGAATTTCATTTCTGCATTATTCTGTTATTTCTGTTTTTTCCGTAAATTTTTTTCCGGATTATAAATCTACGTTACGTACTCTTTCTTGTGGTGTGCGTCGTTTTGCTAGATTCAAGTTGCGGTGAAGTCGACCGTCCCCTTTGTTTCACTTTAAATTGTACTTTGGACTTATTAAATTTAACCCCCAACTTTTTAGGTCGATTGATCACCTCATTAAAAATATTGTTACGAGGGCGGGTCAATAAGTTCGTGACTTTTTGAATGAAACACCGGTTTTTTGACAAAAAATCATTTTATTTCTCAACATAGTCTCCTTTGAGCTCTATACACTTCGTCCAACGTTTCTCCAATTTTTTTATCCCTTCCAAAAAATAAGATTTGTCGAGGTCCTCAAAATAGGTAATTGTTTGTGAGATCATTTCATCATTGGAGTCAAATCTCTTTTCGCCGAGCCATTTCTTTAAGTTTGGAAACAAGAAATAGTCACTCGGGGCTAATCCGAAGAATAGGGCGGGTTAGGGAGCAATTCACAGCCCAATTTATGCAATTTCACTATGGAGACTACACATGTGTGCACCCTTGCATAGTCTTGGTGGAAAATAACTTTTTTCTTGGCCAAATGCGGTCGTCATTGAATCGGTCCAATAAGTTGGTATATTATTCACCATTGATTGTTCTTCCCTTTTGAAGGTATTCAATGTGGATTTTACCGCGTGAATCCCAAAAAACGGTCGCCATGACTTTATTGGCTGACAAACCCACCTTGGCCTTCTTCGACGCCAATTCGCACGGAGAAACTCACTGTTTTGACTGCTGCTTGCTCTCTGGTGTGTTGTGATGAATCCATGTTTCGTTCACGGTTACGAAACGGCGCAAAAACTCGTCCCTACTGCGGTTGAACAACGCAAACCCAGCACCAATCTTGCGGATACCTTTCTCATACCCAAGTAATCATGCAAAATCGAAACCACTGAGCCATGTGATATTCCTATGAATTCCACAATCTCCCGTACTTTTAATCTCCGATCGGCCAACACCATGAATTTTTTCAATTGATTCGGGTGTAGCGAGCTCAACTGGGTGTCCAGAACGTTTGGCGTCAATTGTGTTTGTACGGCCGCAACGAAATTCAGTAAACCACTTTTTACCATGGAAATTGATGGTGCAGTCCCCATAGTATTTATCAAGCTTAGCCTTGGTTTGAGTGATATGTTTTTTCCGCAAAAAATAATGTTTGATGAGCACATAAAATTCACTTTTTTCCATTTTCGTTATCTCAAGAGGTTGTCTGCTTTCAATGGCTATCTAACACAAACTAAATGACGCAGCTTGTTCAAAATTTGACAGGAGTCAACTGACAGATGCTTGTTGACAGGATCACTGTTGCCCTTCCTGTGAAGAGGCGGGAAATTCATAAAGTCACGGACTTATTCACCCGCCCTCGTATGTTCAAGTTGATCATTAGCCGCTACTACAAAATTAGCAAAGCAAATGCCAAGGTCCCCAAATATTCTTTCACTCGCAGTTTGAAACACCTCTGGACTAACATTAAGGCCAAAAGATAAGCGTTTGAAACAAAATTTACCAAAATGTTTTTAAAATAGGTATATTTCATGCTGTCCTCGTAAAGTGGAACCTGGCAAAACCCTTCTATTAAATCTCACAATGTAAAAATACGTTCGCCCTTCAATTTTAAGGCTAATTCATCAACAGTTGCAGTCAAAAATGCCACTGACTACTTTATCTCTTATCAAAAAGTCTGACAGATCACCGAAGAGTTACATTTCTTAGCCAATGTCTTAAGTTCTATTAAAAAATTGTCCAACTTTAACAACCCTTCTTGTTGTGTTTAATTAAGTTTAATTTTTCATAGGTTTACGTTTATGTCCTAAGACTGATACAACTTTATAAGATTTTTTTCTTGCAATTTAAAAGTCTGGTGTTTTTTTTTTGTGATTCTTTACCTGCATGATTGAGCAAAATAGCATCATTTTCTTTAGAATTTAAACCCGTTGCCAACATTTATCTCTTCTTGTTAGGGGTGCTTTAGATGCCTCTAGGCTATTTTTAGTAAAACACTTCCATTAATCATCATAGCATGTGCTTTATTCAGTAATCTGACAAGTGTCATTTGTTACATCTGGTAAAATCTTGGTTTGCTACTAATCATGCCAACTTAACTATTATTCCTTATGATTGTTTGAATCCTCTAAATGTAACACCTAGAGTGGCCAGGCAATTCACCTGATCTAAATCTGATCCATCTGACAAGTGTCATTTGCCACTTACACCTGGTGGAATCAGGGTTGCTACCTATTATGCTAACTTAACTATTATACTTTAACAATGTTTGCTCAAATACTTTATATGTTACACCTAGATTGTCCAGGCAATTAACCTAATTTAAATCCAATCGAAAATCTATGGGCTATATGTATGTCCAGACTCAGAAAAAGGACTGTAAAACAGAATATGATATCAGTCCTGATTCAAGCATGGTTCCACGATAAACAAATTCTTGAAAACGCCAGGAATCTTATAGTTTCTATTGCGACAACAGCAAGTTACCCGAGCGCAGGAAAAATATTATGAATACTTATATTATCACTTATGTATTTTTATTACACAGCTGACAAGAGAAAAGATCGGTTGGGACAGGGTATAAGGGAAATGTTTGTACGAGATTATCTTGGGCGTGGGGAGAGTTCAGCGAAAAAATATTTTTGACGGCGAGGTCGTGCATACAGCCGTAGGACAGGAGCCAAAACAGAAGCCCACAAGGCTTCTTGGGCCCCGAAGGAGTACGTTTTATCGCTCTTTTTTGCTCCTGCTCGCTGGGACAGCTATCTGGTGCTAATTTACTCTATTTTATGAAATTAAGTTATACAATTTGCTTATACAGGAAGTTTAAAACTTGCATTTGTGCAAAATTTAGTCTGTGTATGGTTCACACTTTTTGACGTTTGACACACTTGAAATCTTGCACACCAAATATACCACTTTTTTCTTTCTCCCATTTATGTGTTAACATTCAAGACAATTCAGAAATGTTTGAAATGTTACTCATGTTCACTTTAATTTACACAATACTGTAACTGTAACCAGTGAATACAGCTAGTTATTAACTTCAAGAACTGTTATAATATATATATATATATATATATATATATATATATATATATATATATATATATATATATATATATATATATATATATATATATTACAGTGGCAGCTAGTGGTCGAATACGAACGGGGTTCATAAAATTAAGAACATGTAATATCAGAACATGAAGTGCTGCTCTGGATGTTGTAAATGTGCCGCAGACGATTTTTTAAAAAATATTTTCAAGGTCATGCGTTTTCCTGGCACTTCAGAATTACAGTAAAAAAAACTTTAGAAGAAACACTCAAATACTCATAGCATTTAATAACACAATAAATGAAAAACTTACATTTACTTATACAGGAAATCCATTCGTCTATGCTTTGAATTAGCAAACACATCAATGACACGATTGTTGAAGTCTGGAATTGATGCAATTAATTCTTTTTCCATACTTAACATGGATAATGAATTTAGTCTTTCTTGTACCATGGTGTTCCTCAGAAAAGTCATCACTCTTTTAAGAATTAAAAACAAACGCTCACTTTCAACTGTTGTCATAGGAATCGTACAAATAAGTTTTAACAACAAAACATTTTCACTAAAACAGTCAAATGAGTTTCGGTCTTTAAATAATTGTAGAATAACTAAGCTACTTGCCGCCCCGCGAAAATTTTCTCTACTGTATATAACTAATAGTTCACTTTTCAATTTAGCTTTGTCGAAAAAGTCATATGTTTTTGTTACACTATCAAACTCTACAGTGGGGAAGTTGTTTTCGTATTCACAGAATTTATCAGGAAAAAAAGTTTGGAGGCTAAAAGATGGTCGTTAAATTCCAATCGGTCCTTGGCCTGATTAATTAACACATCACATACTTCCTTCGATTGGGCAGAAAATGATGTCATTCAGTCTACGCCTATTTGGTGGTGAACTTGGAGAATCGGATGCACAGATTTTTTATTGCTTTTTCAAAATTATTCACAAAGCTATTGATTTTGATAGCATCCAGAGATCAAGACTGAAATTCATTAAAAAGAATTTCACAGTGAGGCATGATTTTACCAAAAAAAGTAAGCTAATATTTAAATAGCCCAATAACATTTCAGCTTCGTTATATGTATTATAATCATTTCCTGCAGAGTCTAAAATACATTCCAGGCATTCCTTTAAAAGTTCAGCATTTTCGTATACATTTCTTACCGTTCGAGTGTTATAATTCCATCTGGTCGGCGGGGCTGCTGAAATTGGCTTTTTCACAATACTCTGTAATACCTCCAATCGCTTTGGCGATCGTGAAAAAAAAGTAAGAAATGCATGTAAATTTGCGAAAAAATTAGAGATATTTCTATTGACAGACACGCTTTTTTGTAAAATTAAATGAAACTGATGGGCATAGCAGTGTATAAAATACGCATATGGATACTTATTTTTTATAACACTTTGCACGCCTCCCACTTTCCCTGACAAAACGGCTGCTCCGTCATAACTTTGACCTACTAACTGATAAGGTGAAATATTAAGCTCAGTTAATTCTTTTTTTAATTTCAATCGCAATGTCTTTGGCACTATATGACTCAGGATTTAGAAATTTCCAAAATCGCTCATGTATGTGATCGTTTCGTTCATATCTCAAAATTAACACAAGTTGCTGATGGACAGAAACACCCGTCGTTTCATCAGCATGGCTACAAAGCGAGTCTCTAAAATTTGTTTTTTTATTTCTTCCTGATAAACTGCGAGCATAGCTTCTAGTAAATCATTCTGAAGTTCCTTTAAAAACATTACTCCCTTTCAAATGCTGTTTCATTACCACATCTATTTCCGCCACAAAATCGATGAGCCCCCTGTATATACCACGATTTAAACTGCCGAGGATTCGTCGTGCCCACCAATATCGGAGCGATTTATTTCATTCTTCATATGAATTGGGGAAGATGCATGCTTTTTTATTTTTGCCGACAAATGTGACAAATCCTTAACCCCTGGTTTTGTCCACTCAACACTTACATTAGGATTACCAGCGAAAATCAGGTACGGAAAGCAAAATAATGCGTTTAGTTTATTACACCCGCACAACCACGAAGTTTTTTTATATTGTTCTACTTTTTATTTTTTAAGGTACACTCTTGTGCCAGCTGTAGTTCGCGGCGAGGTGGACCCTTTTTCTTTATTTCAATACGATTTTGAATATTATTCGAATATTCCTTTTTTTTTTTGATTAGAGTTTTGACTTTGAGAACTGGCTCATTCAGTCACTGTCAATCTTCAAAATGAACAAGGATGCATCTGACCTTTCTTTTCACAATGGCAAAACCAGTCTTAAGAATGTTAATCCTCCTTCTCGTGCACTGCACCTAAACGCGGTAAGATGTGTGTATTATATCTTCTGTTTCACGCATCCGACTGCTCTCTTTTTAACACACGGAGTACCGCTCTCGCGATATGTTCAGGAATCGAAAAAGTTGGGTAAAGTTGTCAGTGACGAGACAGCAATTTAAATATTTTCTATAGGTTACGGGTTGGTGTTTTGTATGTAACTATGTAGCTAATGGTAAAAAAGGTAGTATATATGGTGTAGGTAGTTCAATTTTTAAGCGGGTTCACTGCACAAATGCACCTACAGTAAAACCGTCACTGTATACAGGGTGATTCATAAGTGGTGACCAAAAATTAAACCCCCATGTTCTTTGAACAATTTTAGAGACGGTATGTCCTATAAATTTTTTTCCTATAATGCTTCATTAAAAAGATACAGAGTGTTGAAGTTGAATTTCAAAAAATAAAATTTCCCAATTTTTTAAAAAGTAGTACATATATTTTGCTGAAACTTTGCATATGTAGGCTGCTATGGAAGGCGCGTATTCTACCATAACAATTGAATCGGCTAATCCAGCAGTGGCGCGCATACCCACTAGTCATTGGTTAATCCCTCAAGAAAAAAACGGGTATGCCAATGATGTTTTTTTTATTTTTTATTTTTTGAATCTTACTTTCATTCGTGAACAAAATGACTCTCTTGATAATTTTCTGTACGACGCTTATTTGTCGAGTAAGCAATGAATCAGGTAAGTGTTTTAGAGCACAGTTCATGATTTTTAACCAGTCGTAGTTTGGTAGAAAATCGCAATGATACACTTTTATGCCTCCATTGGCCTGAATACATGTGCGACATCTTTTTGATATGGAAAATGTAATGTCTTGATAATTTTTTGTACGACGATTATCTTTGTTGCATTTTAGTAAGTAGTAGTCTGGTTTGCCAAAGTTGTCATTAACTGTCACTTGACGTTTAGGTTAACAAGTTATTATTTTGAATAGGTGTAAGTGGTAAAATTTATAAAATTGCAAAATTTTCTACTTTTTTACTTCTTATAATGGAGTACACCTCAGAAGAGTATGCAGATATAATTTTTATCTACGAATATGCTGATGGAAATGCTCTAGCTGCTTGTCGGGAATATCAACGTAGGTTTCCCCCTCACCGCCAACCTACACCAAGGGTTTTTTCTCGATCGTTTTCAAGACTTCGGCAGTGGCGTATTGGACAACGTTCTGACGCTAGAGCTAATGGTAGAAGACAACATCAACTTGAAGACGAAGAGAGAGTGGTGGATGCAGTGATGGATCAACCTTCTACAAGTACTCGGAGGATTGCCATGCAGTTACAATATTCTCAAAGTTTTGTTTGGAGAACTTTACATCGAGAAACCTTACATCCATATCATCGACAGAATGTTCATTGCCTTCTACCTGGAGATAATGTGCATCGACGAGTCTTTTGTGAATGGATGTTGGAAATGAACAATCAAAATATCTTATTTCCTAATCTGATCTTCTGGTCTGGCGAATCAACATTTACAAGAAATGGTATTTATAATTCTCATAATGAGCATGTCTGGTCATTGGAAAATCCACATGCAACAAGGACTCGCACATTTCAACATAGATTTTCCATTAATTTATGGTGTGGTATTTTTAACGACTCACTGTTCATGGAAGTCCTGCCACAACGTTTAAATGGATCTTCGTACTTAGCGCTCCTAGAAAACTGTGTATAAAACATTCTAGATGACATTCCACTAGCAACAAGAGGTATAATGTGGTACCAGCATGACTGTGCACCAGCGCATCATAGTCGAAACGTTGTTACATGGCTACATGAACATTATAATGAAAGATGGATTGGCAGAACTGGACCAATACATTGGCCTGCAAGATCACCGGACTTAAACCCACTTGACTTCTATCTTTGGGGTGATTTTAAGCGACTGGTCTACAGTGAACAAATAAATACACCAGAGCAGCTACAACAACTGATAAATAATGCTTTTCGTCATATTCAAGCAACAATGAATCCTCAAGACATTAAATTTTCCATATTAAAAAGATGTCGTGCGTGTATACAGGCCAATGGAGGCATTTTTGAACATTTCTTGTAATAAATAAATTACTATAAGCCTGATGAAAGTGTATCATTGCGATTTTCTACCAAACAACGACTGGTTAAAAATCATGAACTGTGCTCTAAAACACTTAACTGATTCATTGCTTACTCATAAAATAAGCGTCGTACAGAAAATTATCGAGAGAGTCATTTTGTTCACGGATGAAAGTAAGATTCAAAAAATAAATAAAAAATAAAAAAATCATTGGAGTACCCGTTTTATTCTTGAGGGATAACCAATGACATGTGGGTACGCGTGCCACTGCTGGATTAGCCGATTCAATTGTTATGGTAGAATACGCGCCTTCCATAACAGCCTACACATGCGAAGTTTCAGCAAAATATATGTACTACTTTTTAAAAAATTGGGAAATTTTATTTTTTGAAATTCAACTTCAACACCCTGTATCTTTTCAATGAAGTATTATAAGAAAATTTTTTTTAGGACATACTCTAAAATTGTTCAACGAACATGGGGTTTCATTTTTGGTCACCACTTATGAATCACCCTGTATATATATATATATATATATATATATATATATATATATATATATATATATATATATATATATAACATATTGATTTTTGTAGAAATTTAATTGATGTAAAATTAGGGTTCACCAATAAAAACATGTGTTTCTTCTTCACTGGACTAATTGCAATAAATGCAATTCATAATACAACATGCGAGACTTGTTCAATAATAAAAAAACATAGAAATGCAAGAAGCCTTTATTTTGCATACATTACACAAGCTCCTATCGGCAATTAACAATATAATAATGAAGTGTATGCCCCTATTAATACAATCTCTTGAATAATTCACATTAATTTGTGTTCCATTAAAGTATCAAGCAGTTTTAAAACATTGATCAAAGAATAGTTGACTTTTAATTGTCTATCCTAGCATCATTGATAGCTTTGTATAATCTGGAATACAGGTGTGATTTTTTGTCTTTCTAGACAAGTTACTTTGTAGTTTTTTCATTCTTAGTTACTTCAGCATAACAAATGAATCTCCATATTTTGCTTTCACTTCAACCAATAAACAACCACAAAACACATTTATCCTAACATCTGATCGCATTCGCATACTTTCATTTTCTTTTTGTTCATTTTCAGTAATGAAATGTTGAATATTAATTATTTTTTTTGTGGTTTTGAAAATATTTCTTTCCAGTGGTAGAAATTTTATTTTATTTGTTGTAAAAAGTCTTACGATTTTTCCAGTTTCTCTCATTTTTCCTTTGTTTTAGATAATTTATTTTCATCACCAAAATTTATAATTGATCTGTACACTGACGTCGTTATCCATAATCAAGTCAACAGTTTTGATCTCTTATTATTTTATAAACGCAATATTTTCCTCAGCATCCTTTAAAAAAGTAAATTTTCTGATAATACATATATTCTAACAATAAATGGATACAAACAGGAAATTAAATAATTTTTAATAAAGTAGACTTGCAGAATGTGTGAATGACCATTCAAAATGAAATTACGACTGGTGTATGAAAGATGATTCTTTTGTATATTAAATTCCTACTTACGTGAATTTTATTTATCTTAACTTTCAAGACTTTCTACAATGGGTTAATGATTTATAATTTTAGATCACAATTTTTAACAGTAAAATTCATTATAACTAATTACTTCCACATCGTCAATAAGTATGGCATCAGCGACAAAAATTTCAAATTTTTTTTTCGCTTAAACGTCGTAAAAAGTATTAAAACATATAGAAAACATGATTTGGGAACGAAAATTCTTTTTATCTGTCGGTCTGTAAGTTTGTTTGTAGCCACGATCACTATATAACGAATTAAGATATCGTCTTTAAATTTTGTATATAGTTAACACCCGACAAACGAACGGTTCGGATTGTTTTTGGGTAAAATAGCGGTAGAGGGTGAATAGGGGGTGATATAATGAAAATTCGCATTTTTTCGTTAAAACTAGAGTAAATAACGTTTTAGGGTTTGTTTACTAGAAAACTATCAATTTCACCAAACATCTGGTATTCTATGCTGAAATTGAATTAAGGGTTGAATGTGTGGGGGTGGATCATCAGTGACAGAAATTTCGAATTTTTTTGTTTGCTAAAATTGCTTAAAATAAATAAAAAACTCAGATGACACCGCCGTAGTAGCAGGTACAATAAAAGAACTACAATATCTAGTACAGAGACTTAATATTGAATGCAATAATTGCGGCTTAAAAAAAAAAAAAAAAACAAAAACAAATTCAGGGCTCAGACATGGGAAGTCAATAATTGACGGACCCAGTTCAAAGAGAGCTGTGGAGCTGCTAAATCTTAGCAGAGGACAGCTCAGAAGCACAACAGGTCTCTTGACGGGACACATGGCCGTCAAGGAACACCTGCATAAAATAGGGCGGTTTGAAGGGGACCTCGCATGCAGACTCTGCGGCGAGGGGGAGGAATCAGTCCAGCACATCTTGTGCGAGTGTAAGGCTCTGGACCGCAAAAGACAACTGATCTACGGTCAGTCTAGACCGGAGACAGAGCATTATAAAACTTTACCCTACCAATCGCTGTGCAGACTAGTTCAAGGCACAGTGATTTTGGAATGGGTGGAGTAACACTAAGGGTATTTTTTTTTTTTTTTGTTCCCTCAGGGCTCGTCCGCGGCCTTGCCGCCCCGATAGCACCGCAGAGACTAAGGGTATGCACAATCAACCAAATGTTGGGAAAAAAAAGAAAGAAAAAAAGGACCAGAACATTAGAGCTAATCTTGTTATCAACGATACACGAATTGAAAAAAAACATCATCCTATAAATACTTGGGTGCATGGATCACAGACAATACCGATCAAACGAGGAGATAAAAAGCCACATTGAAATTGCCAGAACACTATTCAACAAAATGAAAAAGATATTCTGCAACCGGGACATCAGCATTAGTCGGCGCATCTGTATGCTGAGATACTATGTTTTCTCCACTCTGCTTTACGGAGTGGGAGCTTGGACATTGAAGAGCAGAAACATAAAAGCTTTTGAAATGTGGTGCTACCGGCGAATTCTCAAAATCTCGTGGGTGGATCGTGTGACGAATGTAAGCGTACTGCAAAGACTAAACAAACAACAAAAACTACTAAAAACTATCAAAAAGAGAAAGCTAGAGTACTTGCGTCTTATCATGAGAGGAGCGAAGTATGCGAAATATCATGCAGGGAAAAATAAAACGCAAAAGGAGCATAGGTAGAAGCAAAACGTCGTAGTTGTGCAATCTACGCTGATGGTATGGATGCAGCTCAATTGGGATAATATTGGCTATGATGATTTCCAAACTCTGATAGGAAGGGAAAGAAAAGAAGAAGGATAAAGAGATTGACAGTCACTCTGACATTTTTTTAAGAAAGTTTCACATTCTTATGTATCATTTCAAAGCTGCCAATTGCACATTTAGCAAATGATTTTTTTATTGCAGTCTTTAATGTCCGCAACGAGTTGACTTACTTAGTCATAAATTACATAGTTCTATCCCCCCTGCTGTGGTCTCTCTTTGTGGACGATTTGCTGGCTATCCTCAGACTGTGGGAGGTTGAGGTCCAGGCGTATGCTGATGATCTAGTCATAATGGTTAGGGGCAAATATGAGGAGGAACTAGCAAGTACTCTTCAGGAGACACTAAATGTAGTGATTGGTGCCGGAGGGAACAGATGTCTGTGAACCCCCGGAAAACGATCATTGTTCCATTTACCAGAAGAAGAAGGCTGGATAGATTAAAATCACCTATTCTTATGGGGGAAACGATTCCATTTTCGAAACAAGCAAAATATCTGGGGGTCACCCCAGATAAGAAGCTTAACTGGGACATACAGTTAGACTGTAATTCGCAGGGCTAAACTGTCCCTGTGGACATGCCGGAGAATCTGTGGAAACAACTGGGGAACAAACCCCCAACAGATGTACTGGCTCTATGCAGTGGTTATCAGACCAATGATAACATATGGAGCCATAGTTTGGTGGCCTAAGGCACTTCGTGGTATCGCGAGGGCCAAACTGGCTCATCTACAGAGACAAGCTTGTTTGATGATAACAGGAGCAATAAGCACCGCACCATCAGCCGCTCTGGAGGTCCTCCTTAATATTCCACCTCTTCACATATGGTTGGAGAGGGTGGCGAGGTGGACAACGTACAGACTAAAACAAACGGCCGACAGTATGCCGAAGGAAATCAGGAGGGTCCAGACTCCTAGATGACATTGAGGGTCACGGGATTCTGGGAATGGTCTCAGACTTGATGCCTACAAAGATCAGTAGAGATCTGTCTTTCAAGACCATCCTCCCGGAAAGGGAGGTCTGGGAGCGAAATCAAACGACCCTATTGAAAGCCGATCTCTGCTGGTACTCTGACAGCTCCAAAACCAATATGGGAGTAGGAGCCGGCGCATATGGAGGCAACACCGATGCTAGACTGTCAGCTAGCCTCGGCAAGTACGCAACCATACACCAGGCAGAAGTGTATGCCATCGAGATGTGTGCAAGGGAAAGTATAAAAGACCAGTGCACACACAAATCGATAAAGATATATGCAGATAGCTAAGCTGCTATAAAGGCTCTTGGTTCCTACTGGTGTAATTCAAAAACGGTATGGAGTTGTAAATCTGCCCTTAATAAATTGGGCAGCTGTAATGAGGTGTCGCTGGTCTGGATGCCGGGTCACTCGGACCATGATGGCAATGTTGCGGCCAACGCGCTTGCCAGGAGTGGGGCCCAGAGAGACTTTGTTGAACCAGAACCGGTGCTGGGGATAACATCTTGCACAGCAAAACGCAGCTTAAAGACCTGGACAGAAAGAATGACAATCCAATATTGGCAAAATCTTCCAGGATTAGCCCACTCTAAGGCCTTCATAAATGGACTACCTGAGTCAAGGGCTAAAAAACTTCTAGAGTTAAACAGACAACAACTGAGTACTCTAGTCGGCCTATATACAGGACACTGCCGCTTGCGTCACTACATGCACCATATTGGGATCAGTCAGGAGACCGAGTGCTGGCTGTGTATGGAGAGTGACGAGACAGCAGAGCACGTGCTGTGTTCCTGTCCGGCAGCGGACAGGACTAGATACCTGCTCTTTGGCAAGATAAAGCTTGCTCCGGAGGATCTGGATCAACTTTCGCCCACAAAGATTATCGACCTCTGCAAGAGGGTTGGGAGAAATTTAGACTTTTAGGCGTGAGCTACAATAGACCGTATGGTCGCGGTGGAGGGACCGATATGGCCCACTCACATACAAACCTAACCCTAACCTAATGTCCACAATGAATTGACTTACTTAGTCATAAATTTTCAGTGGCCATTCTCAAGCCACCTGACAGATGTTCATTTTTGTGAAAAGTCCGTGCTTCCAGTAATTTACAGCACTGTTTTCGGTATGTATGTCATAAACTGAAATATCTATCAATTTCCTGCCAGTGTCTTCTGTTTCAATCTGATTTTTTAGCTTTCTCAGAAAACTTAGTTCAGGTTACTTACTCATAGCAAAGGATTTTTTTATTGCAGTATTCAATAACTGTTGATTGTACCTGTCATTTGTCCATAACGAATTAGCTTACTTAGTCATAAGTTTTCAGTGCCCATTCTCAAGCCATCTGACACATGTGAATTTTTGTGATAAGTTCGTACATCCAGTAATTTACAGCACCGTTTGGGGTGCAGAAAACTTAGGTCCAGGTGCATCCATTCACACCTGCAATAGTTTACCCAGAGACTGGCTGTATGGGCCCTTAAAAAACCCGTTCAGCAAATGATCAGCAGTCGAGCACCTCAGAACAACACTGTCAAATGTCACTATTTTGACTTTCTTCAATCCAGAATCGACTAGTTAAATCCAATTGACATCTATGTACTGCATTATTCAAGGACTCGTCAAAGCATCACATAGAACACTCTGTGAAAATTTGA
Source organism: Tillus elongatus (assembly GCA_964006375.1). Lineage (NCBI taxonomy): Eukaryota > Metazoa > Arthropoda > Insecta > Coleoptera > Cleridae > Tillus > Tillus elongatus. The sequence goes on from OZ023266.1 coordinate 53,313,530, forward strand.
ACCTGTGATGAGTGCTGATAAGTAAACTTGGAGACACCCAATTCACTACAAAACATTAAAAAGACCTGGCGATCGTTTCCCCAGAGGATGAAATATTCAAGAATAGACTAGAATATTTTATCCTCTGATGACGCTAACTTTGTTACTGAAACGAGCGTTAGGTCTTTTTAAAAATGTGTTGTAAATTGAGTTTCTCAAAGTGTACTTAGATCATATAGAATTTAGTCTTTTACATCTTATTCTAAACTTAACTTGAAATGTGGAGATAATCCATTAATAATTACACAGAAAGCTTTCGTTTGAGCCCCTTTACCATCAGAAAACTTTCTTCTAAATGCAATGGCTGTTCTGTCGCATGTCACATTTTATTACAACCAACTTCCAACAGTTTTAGAGGCCACACCATGACTTGATCCTGATGGTATTAAAACTGTTTCTTCTTAGGATTGTTGTGCTGTCTTGTTTGATGTTGAATTGGAAGGTATTAAAAAAAAAGAAATATTTGGCTGCGATTTTTTCATGTAAGCATTCTCTATATGTTTTGGGCCCTTTGAGTGAAGCACAGCTGCCTGTTAACCCATATTATTTAGTTTGAATGACCTAAGGCATAGTTTACAGCGTGCCATAGAAGGATCATCTGGTACCAAATCTAACCAGCCGGGGAAATCAAGGTGAAGTATAGAATATAACCACTGTGTTAAAAGTGTATTGTTTATTATTATTCACTGTTGCTTTAATTTACACACACACACGCACGCGCGCGCACACACACACACACGCACACACACACAAATGCACATATATTCACTTGACTTTAAAAACTTCTTTCATTTTCTTAAACAAATGCCGTTTATGTTTGTTTGTTCATTCGTTCTAGTTCTAGATATCTTTCAGTTAGAAGCTGAGCCATATCAACACAATACGATATACAATCTAATTATGAAAAATGCGGTCATATTTAGATCGTACAAAATGTGAAAAAATGCTTACATAGTCTGAATTTAAATGTCTTACTACAGCATGATTATGTTCCATCATGACACTGGAAAAAAATGAATAGAATTTCCTTGACGACCTATCCAGCTTATACCCTCGAATCCCTGACCACTTAGAGCTTCCCTGATTTTCCAGAAAGCGAACACCATTCTTACAAATTTGTCTCCTAGCTGTGTTCATTAGTATCGGTTGATTCACAGCACAAAAACATTGCCGGGTTACTAAATCGAAGAAGATAAACAGTAACCTAATTTGGTTTTGGATAGGGTAAACATAAAGACTAAGTGTGCTGCGTTTAACACCCCACCACCTGGCCACGGATACTAACTTAATTAAGTACATTTTTATTATTTATGTAAACAAGTAAATTGTAATCTAATTTTTATGTACATAAATGCTTTATTGGTTAAAGTAAAACAAATGATGTAAATCTGACAGCCCAAAAAATTTAATAAAACTAATAAACCTCAGCGAGTTGAGAATGTGAATACAAGCATCGGAAAAATAAATAAAAACAGGTCAAAACTAGAGAAATGATGTGAAGAAGGCACAGATGTTCTTTAATGATTGGGCTATAGAGTAACTATAGATTCTAGACATGAAAATAATTTGAATTAGCCAAATATGCCTTAATAAAATATTAAATGTGGAATAGATGCAGTGTTAAAGATCGATTTTCAATTCATTATTCATTTCATAATTCGAATAATTTAAGAGAAAACAACGTTAAAACTCAGAATTAGGGTTTTCTTGTGATGAGAAATATGAATCTGGATTTAGTTTTCAGGTACCTAATGAGCGCCATTACACTTTTTAATAACAATTGTTTATCATAACATTTTTATGCAACCTTGTATTGACTAAATCTGATTAACTGATTGCTTTAAAGGAAAAACTTGTTTGATTTTGATAAACTGCCCCAATTTCAAGGTATTCGCACTTCAATCATTCAATGCAAGTGAACTTTCTGGTCAGGGCAGACATTATTCCTTTACTACTAATATTAAAGAAAAAGAAGAAGAAGATACGTTTCGATAACTTATTTTGGAGCCATCTCAGAAAACATTACAAAAATTTTAAATACCTGTACAAATACAAAGGTAGCTTTTAAATCTTACAACACGACATGTGATTTACTATTTAACGTGAACGAAAAATCTTGTTTCCTGACAAAAGCTTGTACACATTGTAATGCAATCTACATAGGTCAAACTTCTAGAAATTTTAACACCCGATACAAAGAACATATTTCTGCATTTAGAAATAACCACGCTGACAAATCTACATTTACAAAACATATTATTAATACCGAACATAGACCTACAGTAAATAACTGCATACAACCACAACATTTTTATAATGACAAACGTAAACTAGACTTTTTTGAAGCTTTATGTCAAAAAGCACACACACGACAATAGCTACCTTGTTTTAAACGAACAAACTGATTTAATGAATTCCCCTTTCTTGGATATTCTTCTTTCTAATTAAATAAGTCAAAGAAAATAAATTTAACTATTCTTTCAAAAAAGTTGTAATAAGATAATGAGTTGATGTATGTCAATAATTTCGTTGTATAGAGACTGCTTTTATACTGTTATTGTTGTGTTATTTTATTGTTGTAACTGTTATCATAGTTATTATAGGCTACTTCTATTTTTATGTTAAATATTGACATACATCATGTAGACATTTTGAAAGCCTCATCTGTCATTTGTGTTTCATTTTATTTTCAATTTGATACCTTTTTTGATCAAAACATCATATCATAACATAGCAATAGATATTTATTTGTAGTTGTCATGATTTTGTACTAATTCAACTTTTATCTGTCTGAGAATGCTGTCAAGCATCGTAACTAGTCACAGAAACGTTGAAGAACATCCAGAATTAATAAGGGCCACTTGCTCCAGTTAGCTTATGCGCTGGCTACGTCCTTCACCTACAAAAACGAAAACCAACAGTGAAGCCAGAGAAGTAGTCTCCAATTCTGTATGTAGTATGGACCAGTTTCACCAAGTAAGAGCAACAACGATCAATGAATCAAAGTAGGCTTTGGATTTTGGATGAAACAAGCTAATTGGGTCCTAAACATTTTCAAAATGAATTTTCTAAAATATTCGGTGTGGCGTTATTAGTGTTTTGTGGGGTAGTTTATCCATATCAAACAAGTATATCATTGTCCTTAAAAAATGAGATTTTTTTTTCAAAAGTGCAACATGCAAAAAGTAAGTTCTGGTTCGAATTTCTCACCACCAAGAACTCCACTATTCTGAGTTTTCACATCATTTTCTCCAAAACTGTCCAAACTATGAAAAACAAATGATAAATTGGAAAACAATCTTTAAGACCCTCTATATCTTAGATGAGTAGTATTTTATTAAGGAATCTTTGGCTAAATCTTATTTTCATACGCATAACCTATAGTTACTCTATGGTCAAATCGTTATCGACCACCTGTATATGAGATATGAAAAGGTAATGTAAAAGATAAAGGCGGAATGACAATGCATGTTAGAGCAGACCACAATCCTTACATATTTTTTAAGCCAAAATATGAAGAAAATGACAATGATGATAAAAAATAGGTTTAAAAAAGCAAGGCTAAATATTTTTGATTAACATGATCAATAACATAAATGACGAATACATACCTTTCAAGTTTATCAACACAAGCATCTTGATAGTCATGTATCCATCGTACACCATTAAAATGACACACCTGTCTCATATCTTCCGGTAATACATCTGCTTCTGGCCACTGGAAGTTATCGATAATAGGTATTATATTACATTGTGCTTGTAGTGCTGCCACAATTTCCTGGAAAAGAAATAAATAATAAACAAAAACCATAGCTGATAACTTAAGCTGAGTCGAGCCGTTTTTGATGGGACACGCCTGGAGAGGCTGCTCTACCTTCTCTTCCACATTTCTCTAAAACTATTTGATCAATCTAAATGATTTCAGCAGATTCTCAGCTCATTCTCATTTGATACCAATTTTACCAAAAAAAAAAACCCAAAAAAAAAGACAATTTTTGAGAGAGTGGTCGTATTAAAAGAAGGGGTGCCCAGTTTTTTTTTGCAATAAATGTTCCCTTTTTTGGCGATACGACTGCTCAGATCTTAATTATGTTGACGTACTTTTGTTCACATGTAATACCAGAAGAGTCTAAGCATGACAGATTTTTGAAATGTTATATTGCTTTATTATAGCCTCGAAAAAACCGAAGTTTAAAAAATCGATCTTTTTTTGTTAAAATTTTTTTTACAAGTGAAATATAATTTTCAGTTTATCATTGCACTTAAGATGTTGCGTGCAATACTCAAAAAATTTGAATTTGAATATATATATATATATATATATATATATATATATATATATATATATATATATATATATATATATATATATATATATATATATATAAACATACACACACACTATTTGCTTGGTGTACGGTGTACTGTATTGTGATTATTGGTTTATGTGGACTGCAGTTTCAAACCGACCCGGTTCATCATCAGCACGCTACTGACTCTGTACGCTCCTGTGTGGTCTACTTCTGAGATTGTACGTGGCGTCTGCGCGTTGAGCTTCTACTGGTCGGTTTACTGTTCTCTGATTGGTTGTGTCGTGTGTATCAGTCTCCTGTCTTGATCACTGTGGTTTGATAATTTGTCTATTTGTATGGCCTTTATTAAGTTTTGTTTAAATGTTTGCACTTGAATTTGTTCCGGCATTAACTGTTTCTTATTGTTTGTTTGTTGAATGTAGTATTGTTCCCAGATTTTTTTTGTGGTCTTTAATATGTTTCATTATATATATATATATATATATATATATATATATATATATATATATATATATATATATATATATATATATATATTGGAATGTTGCACTACAATGTAAAACACAAAACACCAAAAACCAGATATCACCCAATTACAACTAATGATATATATATATATATATATATATATATATATATATATATATATATATATATAATAATAATAAATGGGCCACACTGTATGTATGTATATTAGAGCCAGGTATAATGGACATTGTGGGATTTGGAGAAATAATGAAGAAATTTTAGAATACTTTAACAACCCCTGGACTAATATTAGATCGGCTAGCATAAACCTTAATATTCCCAGAGAAACCATTAGGCAATCTCTGGAAAAAATAAAGGCTTTTAAGCCAAAAATTTTGCATACATTGAAACTGGGAGATGAGGAAAAGCGATTAGAGTTTTGTTATCTAATATCTAAATAATCATAATTTTCTAATGAAATTTTATTAAGCGATGAAGCCACATTTATTACAAATGGGGTGGTTTAAAGTCAAAATTGCCGTCAGTGGTCAGCTGAGAATCTGGAATTCATCATAAATACAGAGGCAGTATTCGCAAAAAATTAAAGTTCAGTGCAGAATACTGAATTACAGAATAATTGGCCCTTTTTTCTTTGGGGTTAATTTGAATGCAAACAGGTTTTTAAATTTTCTTGTGTAAACGAATTCTGGAATGCATCAGATGATTTACCATTACAGAATCTCCCTAATTTAAAGTTTCAGTCAGATGGTAGTGCTGTTCATAACGCTGTTATTGTAAGAGAATGGCTAAAATTTTGAAAATCGTTGGATAAGGAGAAACAGTCTGTTGATTGAGTGGCCGCCGAGATCCCCATACCTAACACCACTCGATTTGGGTCAAACAAGAATTCTCAAAATTTTACTCCTGAAAAATACAGTTCATCAAGATCTACACTTTAAAGAAAATTCGGTTAAAATCACACTACAAATAAAGATTATACAAGGTGACTCGCAAACAAATAGGTCACACTATATATATATATATATATATATATATATATATATATATATATATATATATATATATATATATATATATATATATATATATATATATATATATATATATATATATATATATTAAAAGAATAATTATGGGATAATTAAAAACTATAATACCCAAAATAATGACGTTTATTGGTAAAATAAAAATAAACAATAAAAACTGGAACGCCCCAGGAACACACAATGGGTCGCCTTCTTCCTCTTTATAGAGCTTCTCTCACTTTCGTTTCACCTTCTGCCGACTCCACCAGGCATTTTCTTGTAAATCGTACAAATTCTTGTCAGGTTCCTTTTCCTTTCAGGGTGTTCATATGAATCGTCATTTTAGGGATTTAATGCAAAGATATCCTGGGCTGATATTCATATGCTGGCGAAGGTGAAGTCAAGGAAGGAGGCTTTTTGCGCAAACTTTGGTTGAATATGGCATTTTCACAAAAGAGAACACACTAAAAGTTTATAATAGCCTAACAGAGTAGAACTGTATTGCAGTAGATGTTAAACAGAGTGAAACAGCGAGAAAATAAGAGTTACTCAGAGAAAATAAGTCCAAAGGCGGTCTGCGTGTATTGGAGAGGGGGATGTGCAACCTGTGTGAAAACCATAGGGATGTAATTAAAACAACATGTAAAGTGCTGCAACCTATGTAGAATAAAAAAAAATGAAGAAAATGCGTAAAATACAAACTTCTTACTAAATCAACTAACACTCTCGCAGTCATATGTAGTGGTTATAGAAAGACTATCAAAATAAGGCAAGCTAGATGATACCGAGGCAAACGACACAAAGTGGGTCTTGGCATGATTGATAGTAAGCAGCATATATTTAATATATCGAAACACCTTATTACTCTTGTTTCTACGTTAGTTTTCACTTAATCCCATGTTTTGGCCTTAAAAGACAACAGTGTCATCTGCAAACCCCACCACATCTCCATCAATTTCAATACTAAACAAACCATTAATAAAGAGATTGAAGAAAGTAGGCCCCAAGACGGTTCCTTGGGATTTTTTAACACGGTATTTCTATATACTATACAAGGAGAAAGGTTAAGCGCAAGGCCGCAAGGAGACAACCGCATACACGTGTTTCAAGCTTATTAGCAATCATCAGTATGGTATAGCCAGGTGATGATGGGAACACTCTGTTGTGTCTCCGTATATTTTTGCTTCTTCATCAAGAGTGTTCCCATCATCACCTGGCTATACTGTACTGATGATGGCTAATAAGCTTGAAACACGTGTATGCGGTTGTCTCCTTGAGGCCTGCCCTTAACCTTTCTCCTTATATATATATATATATATATATATATATATATATATATATATATATATTCATCCAAAAATGGCTTAACTCCCCTTAAAAGTAAAATCTACCTACCCTGTGTACCCAATCTTTCCTATCATCGTCTCCCACACACCTTTCCAAGGCATTCGGTGTTAACACTAAAAGGAAATGCTTTGCTTTCTGGATGCTTTGTAATAAATTATTGTCAAACTTCCCAGCTTCCAATCTTTCAACATCTATGAACACACTGAAACCCCTAAGCTGAAGGTGAACTTTTAACAGACTGGCCAACTGTGATCCATTTGATCTTCTGTAACTAACAAAGACATCAAGTGATTTGTCAATGGCATCCTCATTCATGCTTGACAAGCCATTTTCAAGCTGCTTGATACCTTCCATGATGCGTAATCGATGAATGGAGTTTGCAATTCCACATTCATTCGCTAATTGGTCTTCGGAAATATTTCTTAAGGCTTCTTTTGTGTCCACTCCCGCGTTTAGCAGGCTATACGTGTACATGGTGAAATCTGAACCCAGAGACTGAAGAAACGAGTTAATATTTTTGTCTTTAGATGAATAATCTGCCATTCTCTTGAGCTTTTGTAGCTCTCTTGTGAATCTAAAAAAAAAACGATAAAGTTTAAAAATCAGTCCTAAAATAAAATAAATTTAGTAGTAGAACATATTTTTTCACATAATTTGAAAACTCTTTGACACATATACTGTTAAAGATTTGTATATATCCTAATTTTCTTATATTCATAGATTCTATGTTACTTTGAGACTACCACTTAGAGAAAGAAAAAAATTTAAACACTAGGTAAAATTTGTACTGTAGGCAACTGTTTTTTTTTGCTTAATGGTCAAAATAGCACAGACCAAAAGAATATCCTCCTTTTGAAATTTAATTAACATTTGCAAACTTTAGGCAACTGAATGAAAAATTCATATAAGTATGTATTATTTGTTGTTGCCCTTACTTGGTGAAACCACAGCATAAGAATAACCAGCAGGGCCACTCTGCTGTCAGCGCTTTGATGTTTATTCAGACACTTTTCTTCCATAAGCCTCAGTTTGGATTCCGCTGACAAATAAAACACAAAATGACATAACGAGATTAAACTAATTCGTTTACGAGAATGTGTTGGATTAATTTAAACATGATTAAAGAAAGCAACAAGCATTTACTAACAAAAATAGATACTTGAAAATAAAATTACTATCACAGGTGTGTAGACAATAAGACCACAACATAAATATGTTTATGTTATGTTAAAATTCTAATTGAATGTACTATTGCTAAAACAATATAATACCATGGTTTTACTAATTATCTTGATTAATTCTTAAAATAATCTGTCCTTATGGCATACACATAATTTTTTTTTTCAATTATAAGGCAAATATAACAAAATTTTTATTTTTATATTGAGATTTGATGAAATGAAAAGTGAATTATCATATTATGAATTTGAAAATTCTGCTAGAAATATTTTCCAAATGTGTATAGAAATGAACAATGTGTAAGAAAAAAACAATGAGAAGTATTTTGCAAGGTGTTGAAACACTCTTTAACTGCACAATGCCTTACAAGGGGCTCATTATTTTCATTGCTTTGCTTAATAAAATACCCTGAATATGCCTCTGCAATCATCCACTTGCCCATTGAACGTTCTTCCATATCAACAGTAGAGTGGCAACAGGCTGCCACAAAATCTAGCAGCCTGAAAATATTTTATAGAGTGCTGGTTATTATTATGCTGTGATGAAACCTTTCCATATTAAATACAGACGTAGAGTCTATTTATCAGGTTACAGAGAAGTAAACAAACGTTTGTAAAGCCAGAGAAATAGTCTACGTTTGTGTTTCATGTCAATATTATCATATTGTTTATTATTAATGGTAATAAGACACTGTCTGCAGAATCTCGTGTCGTGCATTCTGAAGTGCCATAAGGTAGCATTTTGGGACAGTTTCTTAATTTTAATTTTCTGTGTTAATGCTCAAGCGTTGAGGGTGGCAGAATTGTTGTTGGTGACATTCTCTTATTATCTGTTAAGAAGATGGTCATTAATTGAGAGTAACTATTCAGAATTAGGCGAAGCAATGTAATGCTGGTGTTTAATATATTGTTTCTGAATTTTTAAATAAGCACTAAGCCCAAGAATAGCATAATGATTTTTATGAGTGTCAAAAATAAAAGTGATATGAGAAGTTTGATTAGGCGTTATGATGTCTCTTCAGCAACACAGGTCTTCTAAATCTTTAGGTACTTATTTTGACCCTAATTGTAACTGAACAATCCATGCCACTAAATTATCTGTCCATTTGTCATTTTTTACACTTTATTTTGTACCTGGGAAACATTTTTTGATTATCCAGTTGTCCAACAATTTTATTAACAGTTTCTGTATATTTTAAGACTTAAAACACGAGAAATTTTAAATATTTTAATTTAATAATAATTCGTATACCAGGAAGCACTTAGGATTTAAAATGGAAAATAACTTTGTGATCTTGAAGATAAAAGTGATATGAGAAGTTTGATGAGGCTTTATGATGTCTCTTCAGCAACACAGGTCTTCTAAATCTTTAGGTACTTATTTTGACCCTAATTGTAACTTAACAATCCATGCCACTAAATTATCTATCCATTAATCATTTTTCACACTTTATTTTGTACCTGGGAAACATTTTTTGATTATCCAGTTGTCCAACAATTTTATTAACAGTTTCTGTATATTTTAAAACTTAAAACACATTTCTCAAATTTTAAATATTTTAATTTAACAATAATTCGTATACCAGGAAGCACTTAGGATTTAAAAATTTTAAATGGAAAATAATTTTGTGATCTTGAAGAGACTTGATGACGTTTTGAGACTAATATGATTCTAACTGGACAAAAAAAATGCAGTTCTGTTATACCATTAAGCGTGTCACTCTGCACAAAACAAATGGCATCACAATCAAATTTCAATTCAGCAGTTCAGTTTCCGGTATTAAAAAAAGTTATATCCATTGGTATTGATAAAAAGTTTATATCATCAATACAAGAAATAAAAATTGAGTGGGAAAATTACTTAAGTATGCCTGTAATAAAATCTACAGGGTGTGTAAATAGTATTGGACCAAATAAGATTAGGCAGAGATGGTTTGACATATAGGTTTGACATTTGGTGGGATTAAATTATACATAAATACCAATTTTTGATATGAGTTTCATTTGTTTTGTGACACGTGTTTGGAAACGTAGGTTTAATTTGGTGTCATTTGTTAGGTAATTGATTGAGAAATACAATATGGTATATCATAAGGTTGTTTATTCTAAAATAACAAAGAAAATTTAAAAAGTAAATTAACTTTGTGGAGAGAACGTTTTCTGGGACTTTAAATGAATACAACTTATTAAAAATGTAATTCAAAAGTAACATTTGTAGGTTATCTACTTAGTGTTATCAATTTTAGAAATTTCTTAAGATACTCTTTATCGCACATCCAATTGGGACTGATAACAAGAATAAAAAATCAAATTCCTTATCTGTCTCATCCTGGCTTCTACTACAACTATTCGAATTAATAGTTCTTATGTAGAGCCACATGTAAAATACGGTTTGGTTTCTGTGGAAACAAGTGCCTATACCGTATACTGTCTGTCAAATATTATAATACAATTGACTGTCATAAGTTAGGATAGGTAATATATTAATAATATTAATAATTGTTGGATTCGGTGATGGCAGAAGGACCTATTTTGAAGCTTGTCATGTGTTTAACGACAGTCATCTAAACAGATCTCCAATCAACAGATCTACAGTACCGCGAACAGTTCAACAATTTGATGAACTAAAAAGTATAAAAAATCGTCTACCTCTAGGAAAACCGAAAACAGCAACAAATGATGACATTTCATTACAAGTTTTACTGAATATTACTAATACACCAATGCAATTTCCAGAAAAACTGATTGTTTAGTGTGGAATATTGGACAGAAATATCATCGGCTCATTCTTTTAACATGGTATATTAACGTCTGTGGGTTACTTGGAACTATTACAAAATCAAATTGAACCAAAAATAGAAGAGATTAAATCAAATCCAAGAAATCTGGAAGCCTTGCAGCAAGATGTCTGGTAACAGCAAGATGGTGCTCCAGCCCATTTCGGTCGGAAAGTTAGTGTATTCTTAAATCACAATTTCCCAGGGCAATGATTGGACCGGGGTCCAATTGAATGGTCATTTAGGTATGACTCCCATGGACTTTCTCTTTTGGGGATATTTGAAAAGTGTTGTCTATCGTAATAGGCCAACAACATTAGATGGATTAGAAGCTTGAATTGGAATTATGATCGCAAACATTGCTCCAGCATATCTGTAGTTTGCATTGGGTGCTTTTGTTAATAGACTAAGGTATTGCCAAGAAGTGAATGGACAACAATTTGAGCAGCTTTTATGATTTTCTTCAATTAAGTATGTCACTCAATTTTTAAAATTTGTTCTATTTACTTGAAGTATTGGTTTAATTTGTTTTATTTCTCCGTTATTTTAGAATATACAACCTTATCATACACTGTGCTGTATTTATAAATCAATTACTTGCCAAATGACATCTAATTAAACCTAGGATACCATTTAAAAAATCAAGATGGCAGCTGTTGAGAATCACCAATTGCATAAAACCAAAGAAACTAACCAAAATATGAAAATTTATGTATAATTTAACCCCACCAAATGCCACATCATTTAAGCATAATACCATTTGGTGCAATACTGTTTACACACCCTGTATGCACAATTTTCTAATAAAATTATCTTACTACACAACGGAGCCCCTTAACGAAAATGTACAAATCAGTTCATCCTTGTTAACAAACACGTTATTACAATGTTATAACAGGTATATTATTCTACAGTGTGTTTCAAAAGTCCACGAATGACAACACAGTGGTTTCATAAACTTTTGAGCAACATTTCCGATGCCATCATTGAATCGAGCATCGTTAATAACTCTGCAAATTTTAATTTTCTTTATCAAGCAGTTTCTGAAATAAGAGACTGTTCCTGGACTTTTGAAATAGTGTATGAAAATCTGATTACGTATCATTTTTTCTTACCTTTTTCTTTCAATTCCATTTAAGAGGCCAATATCATCTTTCAGATTTTCTTCAGTTAGCTGCAACAGAAGATCACCATCTACTCGACTAATTAAAAAATTGGTTGCATACTTTTCAAATCCTATTTGCTTTACCCATTCTACAACATCTTCAACTGACCATAACGGTACTTGTTGACTTAATTTATGTGGTACTTCTTCTCCAATCAATCTTAAAGCTTGAGCTGCATATTTAGAAGCCACAGCATTTGGACAACTGGCCACTCTTTTCAACGACTCTATCGCATTTATTTCGTAAAAGATATTCGTGTTTCCTTGCTGCTTTTTAATACCAGCCTCCATACAGAAATGAAAGGCTGCCAAGTTTCTAGCTTCCTCCCTTTTTGAGCTCAAAACCGGAACCAAGTGTTGTAACCATGTTTTGCTTTGTCCGTGTGCATGTGCCAAATTTGACTTGGCAAACTCTGATGGGTTGTGCGTAGTAACGAAAGGTTCAACCAAACCAAGTGTACCAGACTGTAGCACTTCCGCTTCTATTTCTGCATTTGCCACTAATACTGTTATTGCTAAACATGCATAATATTTTATATTGTCATCATTATGAAACGCCAGTGGGAACAACCACATTGGTACTTTCCTCTGTATCATAGCTTCTTGATTTTCTGCTCCACCATACAAACTCAAATTGGCTAAAGCACCAGCACAGTGCCTCAGTGTTTCTATATCACTTTTTCTACATTCAAATAGTAAGGCATCTAAACCACCTAACCTAACCACATCACTACAAGTTTCTTCACTGTGTTTGAATAAATGCTCCAGAATTCCTGTGCCAACTCGAGAATGATCAACTGAATTGGCGTTTTTCGTACAAGCACACGCAATATTTACAACTTTATCCAGACCGTGCTCCACTACATGAGCTCTATTTTCAGTCGTAAGGCATTGCTCAAGAAGTTTCGCGCTAGAAAATTGTAACTCCCTATCTGACTTTGTGCAATTGGCCATTAGTAAGTCTAAGCCACCACAGTCTCTCAATGTGTTACACAGGGAGTATCCGAGTTCGTGCCCATATGTAGGAACAGCCCAGGCTTTTTGAAGCACCTCGTTTATTTTATATAGGACAACAGCTGAATCTTTTGAATCTAATTCTTGTAAACATTTAATAGATCTATCGAAATATGCTGAATACTTTTGGATTGCTTTGTCTACGTCTTCTTGGCAAGATGATGGGGAAAGTTGCTCTAAGTCTTCACAATCCATATTAATTATATCTTCTGCGAAATTACTTAAACGTAACTGGAAAGAAAATCATATTACATCTATCAGGTTAACATTGTTGCGGCATATAACATATAAAAGTGATTGAAGTTTCACAAATTTATACTTATACGTAATTGAATTGTATTACACAGGTGATTCACTTTTTTTTTAACTTTTTTTTTTGGTTTAGGAAAAATAAAAAATGCTAAAGTTCGTGGCAAGCTTTGTTTTGAGTTTAATCTAAAATTCTAAAACATGTTTTTCTTTAAATTGTATTATTAGTATTTTGTAATTTTTTATTTCATAAATTGCTTGAATTAAGTGCTAATTTGTAACGTGAAATAAATTCATTCAATCACCTACAGATTTTTCCAAAAATTCTGGGACAGATCGATTGGTATTTTGAGTTGCAGTCTTTTGAATATACAGTAAGCGGCAAAATGATGGAATAAATTCATTAAAATTTAAGTGATTTGTGTTTTGACAAAATGCTTGGATACATCACCTAGTTTTAAAAAATACACATTTTTTGAATAAAATTTACGTTTCTCCCACCCCTGCTTTTTAAATATAATGTCATTGACATTCTTTTTTAAATAACCCCATTTTTTATTTGATTTTGACAGATCATGGAATTGTCCACAGGGTACCATCAAAATTTTGATATCTCACATTGTTAAATTTTCGAATGAAAGTCATTTAAAGAGTGGAAACATAAACCAAAATTAAAAGATAAAGAATAAGAGAAGATTATTTCCTGTAAATAAAATGTTCAAAATTGTATCCACAAGTAGGTACTAATCAATAATACAGACGAATCAGGTGTATGTCATTGTCAAATGATCGTTATTCTTAATAACCTAAATCCCTTTTGAAAGTTAATTAAGTATGACACATTTAAGTGAAACCCAGTGCATAGAAATTTTAGTTTTGTTGGATGCGGTGATAAAACCAGAACACAGCAAGAAGTGTGCAATTTGTTTAATGTGAAATATCCAGATAGACATATCAGCCAATCCGCTGTGAGTAAAATCGAGAAGAGATATTCATAGAAACTGGACAAACACATGCAAAATGCAGGGCATCCTTAGATAATTGATAAAGACATAAAACTTGATATTTTATTAAGTGTGGGTGAGAATCCCACTGTTGCAGCTCGATCAATTGCAGCAAACTATGAAATTTCTCAGCGATCAGTATTATGTGCCAATATTAGAAAAAAATTAGAAAAGTACCAACCTTACAAAATACAACTGCTGCACGAGCTTAATGAAGATGACCCAGATCGTCCAATGCATTTTTGTGAAATATTGGAATATTTATGAAACTATAATCCAAACTTTACTTGCCAAATGCTGTTTTTTTAGAAGAAGCATCATTTTGACTAAATAGAGCAGTCAGTAAACAAAATTACAGGTATTGAAGTAGAGAGAATCCTCACTGGATGACTGACACAACATCCTCGTAAAGTTAACGTGTGGACAGGAATAGTCCACGAGATAATCATAGGTCCTTTCTTCCTCGACGAAACTCTTATTGGGCAGCGATATAATTTTCTAAGGATTGAGCTTATTCCTGCTCTTGCTGCAAGATTTCCAAATGAAGATGATCCTGATTTACCAAGTGGTGATATTTGGTTTCAGCAAGACGGTGCACCTCCGCACGTTGCACGTCCTGTTCGCGAGATTTTAAATGACTGCTTCCCTGGCAAGTGGATCGGTAGGCGAGGACCAATAGACTGGTCCGGTAGGTCCCCAGATCTTACGTCCCTAGATTTTTTATGTGGGTATTTAAAATAAAAAATCTATGTTAACTAACCAAATAGGTAACCTATAAGACTTGAAAAATCGAATTAGGTATAAAATGAGTCATATTAGCCTTGACATCATTAGCCCTGACATCATTTGCACTATACGAAAGGAATGTGTCAACAGATTTGTTTATTGTCAAGAAGTCGGTGGATTGCATTTCGAACATTATATTTAAACGAAGCAATACTTTACTTTGTTGGATAAAAGCCTTAATTTTTGGTTGTTGTTATGAATACAGTTTATGTTTCCCACTCTTTAAATGACTTTCATTCGCAAATTTAAATACATCCTATTTTAAAAACTTATTTTTTATCCTATCTTTTATGATTTTATTTTATTTTGTAAGGTTCAATCATTCTGTTTGAAATTAAAAAATAACCGAGCAAAGACGGCATAACATTCGGCGTTCGCTTAGAATTTTTGTGTAATTTCTTGTAAAAATAAAGTACACTTGAGTGCGAAACAACATAGCACTTCATTAATTGTTGTTGCCCTCACTTGGTAAAATTGGTCCATACTACATGGCAAGTTAATAATAAGTTCTTCTGAAAAATGTGTTCTTCATAATGCCTTACTTGACTGAACGTCACAAAATTGAAATTTTAAAGATGATTGAATACCAGGCGCGTGCCATCCATGGAAGCACTGCTTCCCCTAAATATTTGTAGTAAAATTTAGTTTTTCCTTTTAAATTGTATTTGACAGTAGGAAATAAGCGATCTCGACTTCCGATTATCGGATTTGCGCACTTATGTCTGTCGCATATTATGCAGCGTCGCCGCGTCTGTCTGGTGTTCGCGACATTGCCAAATTTAACAAATATTCCAAATATTTACCTACAACCAGATTCAAAGTTAATAAAAGAAAAAATGTAATTTAAAAGGAATAATACAACTTAAAAGAAAAAATGCAATTTGACTAAAAATATTTAAGGGAAGCGATGTTTTCATTGCTTCCATGGACCGCACGCCCCTGCATTTATCGTTGATTATGAGAATTAAAGTCTACATAAATAACATTTCGGGACCCAGCCAGTGCAACTCAATTTTCTGTAAACCTAGAAAGTTGATTTTTGCTGTGTAGTAAGGTAGTTACGAGGGCAACATACCAACAAAATTGATTCAAAATAACTTTGTTATTATTATTTTTTTCGGAAAAATTAATTTTTCTTCAAGAAAAACCGGTCCGATAGGACTGGCTAACGAATTTTTTTAAATAAAAATTCGCTAAAATTACACTTACTTGAAACAAGCTGGAATTTCCTTTAATTTCCAATCAGATTAAAAAAAAAACTAATAACATACATGCAGCTCTACTAAAATTAAAAAAAAAAACTATAATTAGTCTGTATCTCACAAACTCAATTATTCAATTGTTTTCCTGAAATGTGAAATAAACAAATAAAAATTCTTTACAACTTTATTTATTTATTTTTCTAAATCCAATTAAAAGACTTTAGTGACAAAAATTTTGTGACTCACGTGTAAAATATACTTATAGAGAAAATCCAATACTTGTTTTGTATATGCTAATGTTACCCTTCAGGTTTTATAATATCATACACAACATGTGGCACTGTGTTTTCTTTATAAAAAAAATATGCATCTAGTGCCCAAGTTTTCTCATTATAACACTAAGAGTAAAAACCATGATTTTTTAAAACAAAGACAATATTACTTGCATTTGATTGACATCATATCGTCCCCTTAATATTACAACTAGTAACTTGAAATTATCGATATTTCAGGAAAGCTATGAAATTGAAGTAGAAGAAAAAATGGTTTATTTTCTTAAAACGTTTCTGCTTTTATGATTATGTTAGCCAATATTAGCCAATAAAATAAATAAGCTGTGTTTAGACGTAGCATCGTTTAAAAAACCCTAAAGTGGAAGATATCCACTTCTAGCACTGGAAAAATATAGGAAGAACAAAAATATCTAGTTTCTACGTTAGCAATAAATATACTTTTTATCTGTTCTAAATATTTTAATTTGGTAATAATATTAACAGATCTATTTACGTATTTACGTATCGATGCTTAGTTCACTGCCAGAAAGAGCAGACTGGCGTTTTTTCCAGATTAGATCCCTTAACAAGCTAACTTTTTGGGGGTAGTGTCAATTTAAAAGCGACGAGAGTTCAGTATATTTTTTCTTTTTAATTGGAAGTTTATTTTTATATGAAGGCTTTAAAGTATTAGTTACGGGCCTTGTTTTTCTAATATAATTCAATGTTCTAAATTAGCCATCAAAATTTTCCTTAAATCAGATAATAAAAAGCCTCGATATTGAAAAATTCATCCAACACATTTCCTGCCAACCTACTGGCTTACGGTTTTCATCCCCTTTTATAAAAATCACACTTATTCATTTTCTGAATTGCTTTTCCAATCCAATGCTAATGAGTTATGTCATGAAAAATATACGGTTTATCACCTTTTCGCCTAGCACATCTAGCAATAGTATTCCGATCTTGTGGCCCATATCCCGTACCAACTCTTTTGAACTCGGTGGAAATTGTTGAGTACATAGTCGCATTCCATTTCGCTATGTCCTTCAACCAAAAATATCAAGTCTATACTTTGCAAATAAATGTGGGATTTCTTGAACAGCCGTTAAGCTACATATTTGTTTACATTTTGCTCTCCACATCTGTCACTAAAACACTGAATCTGATTTGCCAAATTAGGCGATTATTTAAAACAGGTGTAACATGTTGCAATTTGACAGTTACCACATTTTCCTTCCATTCTGTCCACATAAAACAAACTTCCCGTTTGAAAACCACATTATAAATCGTGAAATTAAAGTTTTTTAATGCTGTTTGTAAAATAAGGTGTTATTTGAAAGACCATTCGGTACAAAAAGCACATGTAGATCGAAATTGCAACTTACTGTTTCTACACCACAAATTTCTGCCAATTCCCTGCTCAATCTCTTGCTATTACGAGCTTTATTCTTTGTGACAAGCTGAGATTGATATTCATTGTCCATAGAGTTCTTGTCGCTTGTAGGATTGTTATAAGCCATACAAATAAGACATTGAATTAGACAAACAATCTAAGAGGTCAGAATAAGGAACAGCAAACAAAAACTGCAGAAGTAGATATCTCACAGTCAGAGGATACTGGCTAACTCAAATTAACCACATGCATCAACTAGATATTTCAAACTGTGTTCTTACAGCAATAAAAAAAATTCGGATTTGGATCATATCTATATTATGTTACTGTATTCCTCTTTATATATTCATAGTAGAACTTGACTAATTACAGCATTAAAAAAAGCCTGGACGCAGCAAGAGCGTTATGGTAGTGAATTTTCATAGAAATGATCAGGCACAAAATAGTTATTTATAATTTTTTTTCTTGTAACATTGAAATCTAAATTTTGGTGTATAGTTTACTTTTTATATCGTAAACCTACCTACCAAATTTGGTTATCATAGCTTTTCTATTTTCTGAGGTAAAAAAATTTTTTCGAATGAGAATTCAAAATTTTCTCGAAAAACCTTGTCCGATTTTCTCGACTAACTAACTTATCCAAGCCATTTATAAAAGGAAGGTACATGCCAATTTTTAGGAAAATCGGCCAATTATTTTTTTAGTTATCAGTGTGATACATACATACATACATACATATATATATATATATATATATATATATATATATATATATATATATATATATATATATATATATATATACATACATAAACATATAAAAATTGAAACTGACCCTGGATATGGGTTCTAGAAGTCCTAGTTCACGGTCATTTGCAAAGAATTTTTCAAAATTCAAATGTCGGGATCTCCCCAATAGTGATTTTTTTTCTACGAAAATTCACTAAAAGAGTCAAAAATGGCATGAGTATACATAGAAAACTCAAAATACCTAAAATTGGAGATATCTAGTTGTAGGATTAAGATGACGATATTGTAAGTATTGTAAGTCACAAACTATTTTTTAGAAGTTTGCTTTTTCCTGTTTTGTGTACTGTTTTGTATACAGCTTTGTTGATATTAGCATAGCATAAATTATTTGTGACTGTAACGTATACTCTATTTATATCTAAAATAAATAGAGATTTTTTTCAAGCAAATGTTTACCTTTCATTATGCAACAGTTTGTATACTTATAGTGTTAGTTAAAAAATAAAAGAGTAGTTTTAACTTTTTCTAATCAAAGTTTTCAGCCCCGGGATCTTTTTCGAGAAAATGCCGCCTTTGTCCAATGCTTATTCTTCTTAAAGTTTTTCTATCAAATTCTAGGTTTTTTTAAAAACAAAAGGATATTTAAGCATAGTAAGATTCTGATCAATATTTTTTGTTGCAACGGAAAAATACATACGAAAACAAGAGTTATATACCTAAAAACTCAATACTCAATCAGTAACGCTATTAAAATATTCCGACGTCTGTAAAAAAAAATTTACTCTGGGAGCCCTTTTGTTCCACATCTAAGTATATAGCTATATATATATAAAGATATATACAGATAGCCAAGCTGCAATAAATGCTCTTGGTTCCTACCGTTGCAATTTAAAAACGAACTGGGCAGCTGTAATTAGGTGTCACTGGTCTGTATACCGGGTCACTTGGACCATGATGGCAATGTTACGGCCGGCGCGCTTGCCAGGAGTGGTGCCCAGAGGGACTTTACCGGACCAGAACCGGTGCTGGGAATAACATCATGCACAGCAAAACGCACCTTAAAGACCTGGACAGAAAGAATGACAAGCCAGAAATGGCAAAATCGGCCATGATTAGCTCACTCTAAGGCCTTCATAAATGGTCTGTCTGAGTCAAGGGCTAAAAAACTTCTAGAGTTAAACAGACAACAACTGAGTACTCTAGTCGGCCTGTATACAGGACACTGCCGCTTGTGTCACCACATGCACCGTATTGAGGTCGGTCAGGAGACCGAGTGCCGGCTGTGTATGGAGAGTGACAAGACAGCAGAGCACGTATTGTGTTCCTGTCCCAAGGCGGACAGGACTAGATACCTGCTCTTTGGCAAGACAAAGCTTGTTCCGGAAGATCTGGATCAACTTTCGCCCACAAAGATAATCGACCTCTGCAGGATGCTGGCTTTGTTGAGCGAAATATAGACCATTAGGCGTGAGCCACAATAGACCTTATGGTCGCGGTGGAGGGACCGGTATGGCCTGCTCACATTCAAACCTAGCCTAAATATATAGCCTCATTATAATTAATTTGATGTGCGATTTAATTTTTCATTGCCAGAACCTCGAGACTTTATAAACGTTCCTGGCTCATTGACGATAGTATATAGTTTTTAACAGATTTGCGTTTGCTAAAACTTCCCTCACAGCTTGTGGATGTGGTCGGAAGCGTAAAGTAAATCTGTAAATATTGAAAGAACATTTTGCATATCATGGGTGCAAATCTGTTGCAAAAGATAGAAAGTGCTAGCCTTATTTATGTCGCCGCAAAAAAGTCGAGCCTGTTCTTTAAAAACGGCCAGTTCCTGGCAGAACTCAAATGTATTTAAGTTTTGCACATATTTTCGTGCTGGATCTACTCGATTTTTTTGCAGTTCTTCAGTTGACATCTTCAAAATTTTACTACCATTGAGAAATGCATAATTTAAATTTAGTGTGGTGGTGCTGTCAATCTCTGTTTTAATTTCTGGTATATGGTATGATCAAATACAATCTGTATTGTTTCCGAAAATAACTTAACAGGTTGAACTGTTCGTGATTCGTCCTCACACAGTTCACCAAAATGTTTTTTGTGATTCGAAATTCATTTATTTGTCAAAATAGGATCAACCCCCAATTTTTTCGGCCACTGTTTTAGCCTGTTCTATTCCAACATTCCATATGATTTTCTCTCAATTTTGGCAACGTTTTGGTCAAACCTTCATTTAAAACGACAGAATGCATCAGAATTGTATATCTTTCTTATTTAATTTCAATATTTACTTAATTGATTTCTTGAAGAGTGGTAGCCCAAATTGTTAAGTTGATGATAGATTCGAAATTCTTCAAACATGTAGAATATGACCTGACTCGTATTTTGATTCAGCATTGAGAGAAATTTCTTGAATCTCTTCCAAGGATTTGACTACTTCCGGTAAATTATTTAGAAGGGCTTTCACAGTCACATGCTGTGCCGACCATCACGTCTACCTGCTTTTATTTAGGTCTCTTTCACCAATTTTCGGATAATCAATCTTTTGACGAACTCGGTTTGAATTTGCCGCGCTTGATTGTGTGTTATATCAAAAATGAAAGAAAGTCTACAGCCAACCAGAGACAAGTGGCACTGTTCGACAATAAAGCCCAGTTGTTAAACATTATTTCTCAACATGTTGTACATTGTTTAACTCGGAAAAAAAAAGAAATCCTACAATGTCAAAATTCAATAGGGAGCTTATAGGAAATAAGAAAGTTGATGATGTCCTAAAGAAGGCTAAACGTAAAATTTCGAGTTCGCTATCAGATAGAAAACTGTAATTGGCTGTAAGAATGTGTTTTTAGTTTCTTTATATGAGTTCAAACAAATGAGCCGGAGGCGAAAATCAAAAATCGCTTTTTCAGCTCTTTGACAATTTCTTTAACGATAGTTTCAAGAAGTTGGTTTTCTCTGTGGCATATTAAAGAGCACAAAGTTTACGACTTTGTCGAATTTAAACCTATCCTCTAATATTCGATAATAAGCAAGATCCCCATGGTGAAGCTCGAATTTGAATCACCCTGTACTATATTAAAAAGCAGCAAAATGGGTTACTAATAAGTTAAAAAAAATACTTCAAAAGCTTACTTACCTGTGAATCGCTTGTATGTAATAAAGCAGTGGAAGATGCATTTATGCCTTTAGAAATCATAAATACTGAATGACTCGAGGTGCGTTTTTCTTGATTAAATACCCCATCTGAAATAACTGTTTTATGCTGCTGCATTTCTGTTGCTGATTTTTCACTGCTGAACTCGCCAGTTTTTAATTTCATATTAGTTTGTGACAAATTTTTCGTTCGTTGCTGGTTTATATCCGGCGCCTTTAATATGGTTTCTTCCTAAAATGGGAAAAAAATTTTTTTTTAACAAAAATCTAACTCTTTGCAATTTTTAACAAAATTAATTAAATCAAAGGAAAATGTAAACAACTTGAAAACAATTTATCAATTAAAAAAATAACATGTCAACTTATATTTAAACGACTATTGGTGCGTGAAGAAATTTTATGTTTTTCAGTAGGTACTATTCTTTATAGATTTCTTTTTTATATAGGTGACACTAGTTTAATAACATTTTGTATAGACTATTATATCACTAACTATATAACGTAAACTACTCCCAAAGCATCAGAGAAAGGGTCTATTTGACATCAATTTCCTGCAAAGTTTTGGTAAAATGAAGGACAATGGTGGTTGAAGCAGAAACTCAAGGCTTTGTAAAGCACACTTCTTACTAAATTTTTTCTGCATAATCTGCATTCGTTTTAGAATCTTTGTATAAAAATCGCCGATTTAGACGTTTAAAAACACTACTTTGACGTTTTGAGAAAAACTATAAAATTTTCACGAATGACGGTCGTGTAAAAGTTGGACGGGCGTGGAAAAGTGGGACGGTCTGAGATAAAAGCGCAACAGTCATGACAGATAATAAAGGATAAACGTCATTATATTCGAACGCAAAAAGGAATAACAAAATAAACTATAATAGAAAACAACGTTTTCGTTAATACATAGTATTGATAAATAAAATATATAATTAACAGAAATAGTACTCTAATTTTAAAGTACATAAGTTCAAACCTAATAAACGAAACGTTTTTATCACACGGAAAATGAAAGCTGTTGTATAGTGTTAACGTTGTGTTTGAGAAACTCATTTTTTCAGCAGAAGTGGTGTTTATTTTAGTAAAAACATTTTTCAGTCTATGATACCTTTCTTTACATTTCCTGCTTTTTTTTATTCAAATGCGTGTTTTCTTTTTTAATTTTCTGGAAGTTCCTATAAGCTTTTGTCCCATTTCGAAGTTTTTTCCTTCCCCGTTTTGTTTGTTTTCTGACTCTACCATATATTTGCTGTTTAACTATTTGCTGCTCCTTTATTATTCGAGGCGATGGGGGAGCGAGTGTTGTCTTCTAATAATACACTTATTTGTTTCTCCACTCGTCTTTTGGCTCTCTGCGTCTTTTTAGCTTGCCGCCACTTTTTCTTTTGAGCACTTCTTAATCTATCTCTTTTTTTTTTCAAAAGTGTAGCGTTCGGGATCACTTTTTATTTTCCCTCGTTTTGCTATTTAAGGGCCGTATGCCTACCGTATACTTATCACCAATAGAAATGGGGTTATGGACATGTTCCACAGTCAATGGTTATCTTACTTATTTAGCAACCAAATTACACATTAAAACTAGCATACAGAACTTGCTACACAAAGTTAGTAAGTTTGTTAGAAAAACATGAAAATTCGCTCCAATAACGCACTTGCGGTGAGAAAACTTCTATTATCTCTTCGTTAACGAGTTCACGATTTTCATCCTTTAGCTTAGGTGAGTTTATTAGGCAGCTCGTGTAAGTATTCATTCGGAAAATGTTTGTAACTCCGAAAATAAGAAATCGATTTTGATAAAATAAAAAAATTAGAGAGGCTATATCATATACCAAACTCTGACGTTTTAAGTTTATAATAGTTTGACTTGTTAGGGTTTGAAGAAAGTTTTATGAAAATTCTTTACCAAAATGCACTTTCTGCGCAAGGAGTATATTAATGTAGATATATACTTATTATATTAGTGAATTTTCTTTAAAAAAATTCACTAATGAGGAGATCCCGACTTTTGAATTTTGAAAAAATTTCTTCAAATGAGCGCTAATTAGGCCCTCCAGAAAACATACCCGGGGTCAGTTTCAATTTTTATATGTTTATATATATATATATATATATATATATATATATATATATATATATATATATATATATATATATATATATATATATATATATATATATATATATATATATATATATATATATATGTATCACACCGATAACTCAAAAAATAATGGGCCGATTTTGATTAAATTTGGTGAAAAAATTCCTTGTGCTAATAGCTTGGATAAGTTCGTTAGCCAGGAAAATCTGCCTAGGTTTTCCAGGAAAATTTTGCGTTTTCTTTCGAAAAAAAATTATATCTCCGGAATCAACAAAGTAAGGGCAACCAAATTTGGCACGCAGGTTTATATCCTTATAGGTAAGTTACCTACCGAAATTTAGCTATGTAGCTCAAAAGACAAAAAAGTTATAGGCATTTAAAGAAAAATAAATTGGGGTTTTCCTCAAAACGTCAAAGTCGTGATTTAAGACGTCAAAATTGGCAACATTGAGGCAAATAACTTGAATCTAATACGGGCTATAGAAATAAAATGTTTCAAGAAGGATGTTTTAAAGTCTTAGTTTCAACCGTCATTGTCCTTCATTTTACTAAAATATTTGCAGAAAATTCATTTCAAATAGACCCTTTCTCTGATGCTTGACAAGTAGCCTTAGCTATAGAGTTTATCATTTAATGGTATACAATTTTTGTCGAATTTTCGTAAAAAATCAATAAAGCTCAATATATCCGTTATTATATAAGAGACGAAAAAAATTTGTATACATTAATTATAGGGTGTCTTGAGCTACATCTTAAAATAATATTTATACAATCACAGGGTGGCCCATAAGTCGTTGGTGATACAAATTTCCTTTTTTTTTAATCAAACACGCCTTATGTTATTGCATTTTTGCATTTTCCATCGAAATATAATGCATGTTTGTAAGAAAAGAAATTCTGAACGCAGCAAGTGCGTTATGGTAGCGAATTTTGATCAAATGTTTCATATTTTTTTTAATCAAACACGCCTTATGTTATTGCATTTTTGCATTTTCCATCGAAATATAATGCATGTTTGTAAGAAAAGAAATTCTGAACGCAGCAAGTGCGTTATGGTAGCGAATTTTGATCAAATGTTTCATATTTAAACAGCTCAATTTGTTATTAACCTATAAGGTTGACCAAGAAACGTGTTTTTTCGGGAACACTTTAAGTTTACTTTTGGAAATTTTTGTATATTTTCACACAATAAAGTTATTTTGATGAAACATGGCACATTGTTTTTAGTATATAGGTTATACTGGTAACCAAATTTGATGCCTGCTTTCTTAAAAAAACACACATATTTGTTATTAAAAATATTTTTATGAAAATTCACTACCATAACGCACTTGCTGCGTCCAGAATTTTTTTATTAATGGCTTGAATGAGTTCGTTAGCCAGGAAAATCTGACCAGGTTTTCCGGGAAAATTTTGAGTTTTCTTTCGAAAAAAATTTTTTTCTCCGAAAATTACAAAGCTATTTTAATGAAATTTGGTGGATATATTGCCTCGAGAAAGACCTCACTAAATACCAAAATTAAACTTTCTAAGTATATATAAAATTGAGTTTTTCAAATTTTCAATTTTCTTTCGAATTTTTTTTTTCTCCGAAAATTACACAGTTATTTTAATGACAATTGGTGGATATGTTGCCTTAGGAAAGACCTTACTACATACCAAAATTCAACTTTCTAAGTTTATTGAAAATTGAGTTATTCAAGTTTGAAGCATTTAATAAAAATTCACTACCATAACGCACTTGCTGCGTCCCGAACTTTTTTATATAGGTGACACTAGTTTAATAACATTTTGTATAGACTATTATATCACCAACTATATAACGTAAACTACTGCCAAAGCATCAGAGAATGGGTGTATTTGAAATCAATTTCCTGCAAATTGGTAAAATGAAGGACAATGGTGGTCGATGCAGAAACTCAAGGCTTTGTAAAGCACCCTTGTTACAACATGTTTTCTACATAATCCGCATTTGTTTCAGAATATTTGTATAAAAATCGCCGATTTAGATGTTTAAAAATACTCAAAGTCGTGTTTTTAAACGTCTAAATCGTTTTGAGAAAAACTATAAAATTTTCAAAGTAACTTTTCTGGTATTTCTTGAACTCCTTGCGCCGAGAAAACTTAATCTGTGTCTGTAATATTCGATAGATTTTGTTAATCGCACAAAATATTTTCGCTGTGTACGTTTCTCTGATCTCCAGTGCCTATATATTTTTTTCAATTTTGGTATGTAGGATACCGTTTACAGGAGAAGCTTGCGTCACAGATTAGGTTGTCATAGCTTTGTTATTTTAAAATGGCCGAAAGGAAACCCACAATTTTCCCGGAAAAAACTGGTCCGAATGTGAGACAGACACCTGGGTTTTTAGTTTTCTATTCAAAAAAGATGTGTTAAGTTGATTTTGTTTATCTCACCCGATGTCTTTATCGGCATGATCCAATATCCACATAGTAAATTTCTATATCGAAAGGAAACGTGCTGATTCTTTAAATAACTCGGGTCTTTTTAAACCTATATTAGATAAGGGTCATAAATCTGTCGACCAGAAGATTAAAGCAGGTCTCCGACCCCGTAGTTTCACTGCGCAATAAACAAAGAATCGTTCTTGGACGACAACTTTACTTCGGACTAGTTCGTTTACCTTGACGAGATATAAATACACGGGATCTAGTTTTTTATGTTAGAATTTTATTCCTCTGAAGATGTTGACATTGTCAACGAAACGATCGTAAGGTCTCTGAAATGTGTGTTGTGGTGATTTGGGTGTTCTCCAAGTGTACTTATTAGTGCTCATCACAGGTTCCAGTTTTCACATAGTGCAATATGTTAATAAGAACATAGTTAAGGTTCCTACGAAGAAAAATGTTATGACATTATTGTAACCGCAAAAAGACCAATTATAGCTGAGACGGTCAGGAACTTTTTTCTGAACATACCAAACTTCTATTGAAATTATTTTGTTTCGAGTTAAAAATTTAGCGTGACTGCCATTGAAATATAATATTAGAACATGTTTTCAAACTAAAAAAAATGTTGGATCATACTTATTTCAGTTTTACTTTATCGAAATTTTTTATAAGAAATTGTGGGAGAATGTCCCATATATATATATATATATATATATATATATATATATATATATATATATATATATATATATATATATATATATATATATATATATATATATATATATATATATATATATATACAGGGTCGCTGATAAGTCTGGAAACGGTCGATTATCCGGGAAAATATACAAGGTGTCGAAAAAAGTTTTATACAAAAGTTTTTGGGTTCTTCAATGTCTACTAGGCGGTGATAATTTTATTTATACAGGGTTGGTCATACAGGCGTGGCACACCAATATTAATTTTTTTTTAATGGAACACCCTATATATTATTCGATATTTCAATCCTTCTCTTAATTTTGAGCAACATTTATGAGAAGCATAATGTACCTAAACTCAATCGTTTCCGGGTAAAAAAATAAATAAAAATAAACGCTACTGTTTTTAAAATCTATTGGATGAAGAACAAAAATAAATGAAAAGTAGAATATCTCTTGAAAACAATCTGTGAGTGTGAAAAGAACCGGTTGCGATGTTTTTAACATTGTTTGGAATCCCAAGATAAGATAAGATGCCCATAAGAAACGCAGTATTATTCTTTTGTTTTAAAATGTTTCCAGGACAACGAATGTCAAACATTCATTCAGTGTCAACAGTTTTGAAACATTAGTAATTTAGTGTCAACAGTTTTTGTGCAAAATGGCAAGTTTAAGTGAAACCGAACGTATCGAAATTTTAATGATGATAGGGTACGGTGATAGAACACGAAGTTTTGCTCAAGTGGTGATTATGTTCAATGAGTTGCATCCTGAGCGGGAATCGATCTCCAAATCCACAGTTTCGAAAACTTTGCATCGTTTTCACGAAACTGGCGGTATCAAGGATAAACCTAGAACTGGAAGGCCAGTAACCGTTACAAATGAAGAAAATTCTTTGAATGTAATATTGGATGTGGTGGAAAATCCGAAAACTTCGGCACAGCAATTGGCTTTAAATCACAATATGAGTCGATATTCAATTCAAAAGATTACGAAGCGGGAAAAGTTCCGTCCATATAAAATTCATTTATTGCAAGAACTGAGTGAAGACGATTTTGATCGCAGAATCGAGTTCTGTGAACTTATTATGGAGAAGTTACGCCAAAATTTTAACTTTGCCAACCACATTTTGTTTTCCGACGAATCTACATTTTGTTTGAATGGACAAGTCAACCGACACAAACTGTAGGTACTGGTCAGACGAAAACCCACATTGGATGGAACAAATTCACACCCAAAGACCGCAAAAAGTAAATGTTTGGTGTGCTATTATTGGTGGACATATCATAGGACCTTATTTTATACACGGTAATTTGAACTCTGCTCGATATTTGACACTTTTGCAAGAATCAATTGTTCCAGACGTAAGTCGATTATTTCCGAACAATAACGACCCAAATCTACCAGCGGAAGAAATATGGTTTCAGCAGGATGGGACACCCCCTCATTTTGGAATTGAGGTACGGGAATATCTGAATCAAACCTTTCCTGGCAGATGGATAGGGCGCAGGGGAACTATTGAATGGCCAGCTAGGTCTCCCGACATGACGCCGCTTGACTTTTTTTTGTGGGGTCATGTAAAAAATTTAATTTACCAAAATAGACCGCAGAATATTGAAGAGTTGCAAGCAAGGATTGTGCATGAAATTAATAACATTCCTCAAAACGCTCTTGTAAATGCAGTGCAATGTTTTGTTAAGCGAATTCATTATTGTCAGGAGGTCAATGGAGAACACTTTGAACATCTTATAAAATAGGATTCCAAACAATGTTAAAAACATCGCAACCGGTTCTTTTCACACTCACAGATTGTTTTCAAGAGATATTCTACTTTTCATTTATTTTTGTTCTTCATCCAATAGATTTTAAAAACAATAGCGTTTATTTTTATTTATTTTTTTACCAGGAAACGATTGAGTTTATGTACATCATGCTTCTGATAAATGTTGCTCAAAATTAAGAGAAGGATTGAAATATCGAATAATATATAGGGTGTTCCATTAAAAAAAAATTAATATTGGTGTGCCACGCCTGTATGACCAACCATGTATAAATGAAATTATCACCGCCTAGTAGACATTGAAGAACCCAAAAACTTTTGTATAAAACTTTTTTCGACACCTTGTATATTTTCCCGGATAATCGACCGTTTCCAGACTTATCAGCGACCCTGTATATATATATATATATATATATATATATATATATATATATATATATATATATATATATATATATATATATATGTATATATATATATATATATATATATATATATATATATATATATATATATATATATATATATATATATATAATATATATTAACCGAGCGATCACTTGAAAAATATTTACTTAACTGATTTTGATCAAACTCGTTAAGTATGTTTCTTTTGTAAATCTTATGGATGAGTTCGTTAACATGCCCAATCGGACCAGTTTTTCCCGAAAAAAACTGTTTCCCCCCGAAAATGTATCTCTGAAAATAATAGATGTTTCGTTGAAATTTGGTAAACATGTGACCGTAATAATAGAAACATATGCACATACCGAAATGGAAGTTTCTATGTCAATAGAAAATTAAGTTATTAGAGTTTGTTTTCCTCTCCGTAACCGATTTCGCGCGCCAGACGATGCCGTTAAAGGTGATTATGGTTACAGGGAAGAAAACAAGCACTTGTGAATCCAGAGCTCTATGTCTGTATTTAGTATGGAACGGTTTCACCATGTAAGGGCAACAACAATTAAAGAGTCACATTAAATGATTCCCAAACGAAGATTCTAAAACAAATGCGGCTTCTGGAGAACATATTGCCTGACATTTGATAAGTTGTTAAATTTATGTTGAAATCGTTACCTCAACTATTTGATGTGTCTAAAATGTTTGCCAAAAATTATTATGAAGTAGGCGCTTTTTGGGAGGTTTAGTCATTTAAAGTGTTTTTCTCAAAAGAGGAGCAAACGATTGAAAAATTTGGGTGGTAAAAACAACATATTCCATTTCATTGACAACAAAGAAGGATATTTTTGGTTAAGGTAATGAAAGATATACCGAACAATTAAAAATAAGTTTGATACAAAAAAAAAGAAGATAAAAATCTAAGCCATAACACCTATTATATTGAATGAAATACATGGTTACATTGATTGTATATTATTATTGACAAATACGAGACCTAACGTCAAATTGACAGATCAGATTTAATCACCTAATAATTTCTTAAATATCACGGAATGCATGCTCTTCTTTGTGTGGGTGTGTGCGTTTTGTTTCTTTAAGGTCGGCCTATTTCCGCGACTATGGCCAATCACCGACGCCAGGGAGCAGTTTCACCTCACTATCCTGGAAATTTTGCCGAACCCCTGCCTTTCTGTAAGGAGGGTGGGAATCTTTACGTGCCCAACATCGCATGGACACGGGACCAACGGCTTTATGCCCCCTCCGAAGAGCGGAACGTGCAAACATTCAACTTGCTCAAATACAATGCCAGAACCTCGGTTGATGTTAGTGTTACAGTTTGTACTGAAAAAGTGAAAGGAGTACCCCGGGATCGAACTCAGTACCCTTCGGTTCAGAGGCACACGTTCTTGCCCATGAACCACCGAGGCTCTTATGTTCTTCTTTTTACTCTTATATCTTTCGACTTTAACGAATTACTTTTTATGGAAACCCATTCTTATGTTAATTCGCTACCATAACGCATTTGCTGCGTCCGGACATTTATTAAA
Organism: Tillus elongatus; assembly: GCA_964006375.1. NCBI lineage: Eukaryota > Metazoa > Arthropoda > Insecta > Coleoptera > Cleridae > Tillus > Tillus elongatus. The sequence continues at coordinate 53,344,632 of OZ023266.1, forward strand.
TAACAAAGTAAGTTTTTCGCAATAAAAACAAGTAACTAGACGCTATGGCGCTGCAATTCAAATAAGTATCAACGTAACTTAAAGTTAAGCATCGTGGGACACGGCCAGTATCTGGATGTGAGACAGGTTTAGGATCTCATCTGGGTCTGGGGAAACTCGTAGTGTGCAAAAAACAAATAACTAAACTAACCTTAAAACTTATACGAATTTTTGTAATTAAATAAAAAGCTATATATACCGTGCCGATGCGACATATTGCCTGGAAATAATTCATCGTGCCAGATCAGGATAGGTTAAACGAAAACTTAAAAAACTATACAAGTTTTTGTAATTAAATATAAAGCTACAAACATTGTGCGGATAGGATATACGACCTGGAAATACCTACATAACAAGAAATCAATAGTAGGTAGGCATAGGCGCAAAAAAGCGTAGAATGTCAGAGGCGATAGATAATGAATGACGTGTGGATACCAAGCATGCTAAGTTCATTTTTACAAGCTCATTAATTAGTAAATTAATTGATTCTAAAAGAACACATTTAACGATTGATCAACTAACCTGATAGCGAATCAATATGCCAGATATACACCGGACCTTTTTTGTCCTGTGAAAAAGTAGCAAAGGAATGCGTTTCGAATTCAACAGTGTTGATATAAAATAACAAATTTTCATATTTTCAACTACCCCAATTCTTGTATACTAAGACTGCTCCCTGGCAACGACGGCGTCGCGTACACACCATCGGTATTGATCTTGCCATTGTTATTATAATATACCCTTTCTTAATATAGGACAAAAGATCTATAAAAATATAATACGAAACAGAGGAATTAGCTGAAATAATTACTAACTTAATAAATGAATGCAATTTGTCATACAAAAATGCTTGTGAATCTTTAGCTTTACAATAAGCTGTTATACCTACTCTGTTCGTGCTGAGTTGACGGCAAAAATTACGGAGATATTGTAGAGCCATTGACAGAAAACATCTGAACTTTCTGAACTGGAAACACAAATTGGAAAGCTTAGTTCTCTGTGTAGCTTTAAAGAATTGGTGTGATAAACTCGGGTAGCTTTAGACATCTCAAAAATTAATTCGTTTTAGAAGAGAAAATACTACGCACATATTTTACTAGAATCGATCGTTTACTATTTTAACATCAACATATCGACAAATTCACGTTTTTTTCTCCAAGTCACGTTTCTGCCCGAGGACAATCTGACACAGCCTTATTGTTGAATCTTCTTCTGACAAATCATTTTCAAACCTGATAAATTTAAAAACTGAATAATTAATAGAATAAATGAGCACATGATTTACGCCGATGTCTATATTACTATAAAACATGTCAGAGCCATCTTCTCAGCAATATTATACAATATAAAACTAATATTTTAATTTTCTTTGTTAATATTATTAGCGAAATGCTGCCATACATTTTAATAAGCTATTCAAAGAGTAATGTATTACACTGTGACATGATATTTGTTTATCTGGATTTTATTATGCCAAACGTATTGGGCCATGCTGTGGATGACATTTCATTCTTTGTTTTTGCCACGCTGTTAAATCTAAATCTGACAGCTATTTTATTGTTTTGGTCTTCATAACGAGTGGTTACTGTTTATTTCTGCTTTAAAATGTCATCCAGAGGAATTTGCAAGCATCCTCGAGATCGTTTTTGTTATGTTTGCGGTCACTACATATCAAAAAACAAGCGAAATTTGAAATAGTGCATAATACAAAGCTTTGTGACGCCTATGAAAGTCATTTTAGCGTGACGTTTGCCAACTTAGACATGAATTGAACATTAAATGTAATGTGTAGCAGCTGTCAATCAACTCTTTAGGCATGGTATGGAGGACAGAACAGGAAAATGCCTTTTGGTCAGAATTTGGAGGGAGCCCACCAATCATGTAACAGATTGTTATTTTTGTCTACTCGACTTAAAAACTTATAAGAAGTCATCTGATCGAAACAATATTTATTATCCGGACTTACAGTCTACCAGTGCCCAACTGCACATAGCGATATGCTCCCTGTTCTTTTCCTACCAGGCATTTCAAACAACAAGAATTGGAAGTAATTGAATAGGAAATTGACGAATCATGCAGCCAGGACCGAAGGTCAGCCACAATTTCTAATACAACAAGATTTGAACAATTTGGTAAGAGATCTAGGTCTTACAAAAGAAAAAGCTGAAATTCTTGTATCGCGGCTTAAACAATGGAAACTTCTCAACACAAACCGTACATATACATATCGTAAACGCCATCAAAATTATTCTGATTTTTCTTTTGTCCAAGATGTTATTTGCTTTTATTTGCACCATCATAAAAGAAACAGACTCAAACATCAAATTGATAAGTCGATGATATATTAATAATATACGACAATGAAAAAACCAACATAGACAATATCCTCGAAAAAATAAACCAAATCAACATCAACATAAAATTTACAATAGAAAAAGAATCAAACAACACCATAAACTCCCTGGATTTAACATTAATCAGAAAAGAAAACCAGATTGAATACAAAATATACAGAAAACCTACACAACGGCGAACGAGAACAGGAGTACAACTACTAGTACATACTACAAATAGCACAAAGAAATGGATACAACAAGAAAACAATAGAAAAGCTAGTAAAACAAATCAAAAACAAACAAATCAACAAAACCGAAAACAAAACACCAGAAACAAACACAAAATACACAACATTCACTTATAACCACCACATCAAAAAAATAACACAACCACTCAAACAATATGACCTAAAAATGAGCTACAAAACCAATAACAAAATAATAAACAAAATAAATAAAAAACAAGAACACAACCCACATGAATTAAACAGAATATATCAAATAGAATGTAACACATGCAATAAAAAATATACAGGAATGACAAAAAAATCAATAGAAACAAGATTCAAGGAACATATTAGCATTAGATAACATCCACATACCTAGCTACAAATCAAACGTAGCTACACACATTCACAACACAAAACACCAAAAACCAGATATTACCCAATTACAACTAATGAAACATATTAAAGACCACAAAAAAAATGAAAGTCTGGGAACAATACTACATTCAACAAACAAACAACAAGAAACAGTTAATGCCAGAACAAATCCAAGTACAAACATTTAAACAAAACTTAATAAAGGCCATACAAATAGACAAGTTATCAAACCACAGTGATCAAGACAGGAGACTGATACACACGACACAGCCCGAAGGAACAACCAATCAGATAACAGTAAATCGACCAATAGAAGCTCAACGCGCAGGCGCCCCGTACAATCTCAGACGTAGGCCACACAGGAGCGATCACAGCCAGTAGCGTGCTGATGATGAACCGGGACGGTTCGAAACTGCAGTCCACGTAAACCAATAAAAAATCACAAAAAGTACAGCAAACAAATAAAATGTATATTTAAAAGTGATTACAGTGTAGTGCAACATTCCAAAAGAAATAGGTTCTAGAGGCCCAAATCAAGCTAATTTAAAGAAATTTTCCAAAAGTCTTACCATCGATACCTCTCTATTAGTCAATTTTTTTAACGAAAATTCACGAAAAATACGTAACATATCACGGTTTTCTTCATTATTGAACGGTATGTTTTCACTGATGACAGAAATATTTTTTGTTGTTCTACACCCAACGTTAGCGACAAATTAAGGTTATTTTGTACTGTTTGGCAGTTGAAAATTTTTGCTCAACATGTTACACATTGTTGAATTCAGAAAAAAAGGAATTATATGAGATCAAAATCGAATATGGCGTTCATTAGACATAAGAAAGTTGATGGATGGCCCAAAGAAGGCGAAACGTTGTGTTTTTAGTTTCCTTATGCGAGTTCAAATAAATGAGCCAGGGGCGAAACTCGAAAATCACTTTTTTTGGGTTTTTGACAATTTCTTAAACGACAGTTTCAGGTAGTTGGTTTTCTCTCCGGCATATTAACGAGCACTAAATAGCAACTTTGCCGAATTTCAACCTAATCTCTCTCGTCGATAATGAGCGAAATCGCCAAAATGGGGCTCGAATTTGAATCACTGTGTATATCTAAACTGCCAAAAAGGGTCTATCTCAAATCAATTTCTGAAAATATATGTTAATTAAATGATGAAAAGTGACTGATAAGGCAGAAACTTAAGGCTTTGTGAAAAAAAAATTCACACAACAAAATAAACATTTGCTGCTTGCCTTGTGATTGGCCATGACCTACCGACTCAAAGATTATTTAAAAAAATTAATTCATTAACGTTTGGACCGTGTAAAATATTGTTTATAAAAAAAGGTGCGCAGTAAATGCCTTATGGTAGTCAATCTATTTATACTGTAGCAACTTAATCCTTTATTATATGCACTTCAATTTTCGTATGCGCATATGAACCATACTTTCTTTCTGGGGAAACACTTGATTTTGTGGCGAAAAACTTGTTTGATTGAGCTTGCTGACAAACAGGTCCAAAACTTTTACAAAAGAAACATACTTGTCATGTTTGATCAAAATCGGTTAATTATTTTTCAAATTATCGCACGGCACAGATACATACATAGTCTCACTATCGTGTCCTCTGTAGTGAATTTTCTTCATGAAAAGTCACTAAAACAACAAAAATTATGCGTTATTGTTATGGAAAAAAAAAACATGACGCTATGAAACTGACTGATGTGACAAATATGTAACCTGATCTGAATATTTTACAATATTTTACAAACAGTATAAATACCTTCTTTACGGCATAAAAAACACTGAAGACTGTCTATATAAAATTATTTTTTACTTCCATTACTTTTGATCGTAAACAAAACATACGGTAATTCATTTATAATCTTTGTTACGGGATCAACGAAATTGCGTCGTTGAAGTGGACGCTTTGTTCGGTCGACTACATTTTTATTTAAAATTTCGATATACTTATAAAACAATAAAGTTAACTGCCAAGAAAATGCGCAGTCCAATGCAACACAACCTTTTAATAAATCTAATGGTTATTCATCGAATTTCTCCGGACATCTATAGGGTGTAACATTTATTAGCTTGATTGTTTTTAGCGAATTTTCATAAAGAAAATTTCGCTTATAGATAGTTAACGGCTTTAGAGTTTTCGAAAAATGTTTTCAAATGAGCACGAACTACAGCTTCTACAACACATATCAGCGGTCAGTTTCAGACTTCCGGTTTTTAGTTAATTTTTTTTTCAACAAATAAAATGTTCCTGCTTCTGAATTCATAAACGTCAAGAAGCATTTGTTGTCGTGGATGGCCATTACTCTAAACTGTATCCAAATAATGCAGGAGTTCCTCAAGGTTCAGCTTTAGCCCCTACTGTATTTCTTCTCCACATCAATGACCTCCTCTCTAGCACATCCAACCCAGTTCACAGTTATGCGGACGACATCACCCTCCACTCAAATATACAATATTCTAAGCCTGTCTCTTTAGCCCAATTAGACGAGGATCTCAGACTCATGGAGGGTTCTGTCTCCGTGGATCTCCAAAAATATTAGACTCGGGAAGTAGAAATCTTGTACAATTCAACTCCACCAAATCACAGTCTTGCTTTCTTTCTTATAAGAGATACACCAGCCCTAGACCCATCACAATAAACAACCAAGTTATTCAAAGTAATGAGTCCTTTTCACTTGTTGACATTTCTGTGGATCGAAATCTTAAATGGCACCAACATGTCACATCAATTGCAGAAGCGGCTGCTAAGAAATTAGGTTTCCTCTTCCAGGCTCGCAAATACTTTTCACCAGCTAATCTCTATACCTTATATACTTCACAAATAAGATCAAATCTAGAATACTGCTCCCACATATGGGGTGCCGCTGCCGCTTCTACACTCGCTATCCTGAACTTCATTCAGAAGAGAGCTATACGTCTCATAGGTGACCCTATCCTCACCCAAAGGCTGCCATGCCTTGCCCACCGACGTGCCGTTGGTGACCTCTCTCTCTCTTTTATAGATATCTGCACGGGCACTGATCAGAGGAGCTTTCTTCTATAGTTCCTCCACCTGCTGCCCCTACAGATCTACCAGGGGAACAGAGCGAATGCACCCTTTTACTGTCCAGGTCACCAGACATAGAACATCTTGTTATGTCCGCTCTTTTGTCTCAAGGGCTTCCAAGTTGTGGAATTCCTTGCCGGCACATGTTTTTCCTTCTCTGAATCTTCAAGTCCAGAATTAACAAGTTGCCTCTTTCCTCCTTGTCGACACCCACGGTACAATAGTATTTAGGCTATAAGCCCTCGTGGTGTGTTGTTGAAATAAATAAAAAAGTCGATTCATTATTCAAATAATTGATCTACTTGAAAAATTAATCAACGAATATAAACGTTGATATTCTTATTCTTTGATTTCCAAGTTTAGAAGTTGTTATATCTATTTCAATAACAATAGTTTACTACTTAACGTCAAAACAGAACGGTCAAAGCATAATAAATAAACACAACACGTTATCATTATTTGGTTTCCAATTTTAGAAGTTGTTATATCTATTTCAAATGCATACGAGGTACACCAAAGATATCTTAACATAACGCAAAAATGGATCATCAAGACAATGCTGAAGAGAACAATATTATATCCTAGTATAAAAGTTTTTCAGGATAGCGGTATATTCACCGTGTCAGACCTCTACATATTCTCAGTTGCTAAATTCACGAAAAGATCCCCATTTATCATTCACTATTTTCCATTCTATTACAACAAAATCAATTAGCTCAAGCCAAGTAACAGTTCCCTTTAGGTCCTTAAATCTTTCACAACAGCACATTCCATACATAGGTCCACTAATATACCTACAATGAGATTCCAGCACACTACACTACACACAGAGTACTTTTGGTAATTTCATCGGTTCTTTTAAAAAGTGCTACGAGACAAACAAGGATCAATTACGCAACAAACTATCACAAGCTTAACAAACACTATTTCATTGTTAAAATATTTATTTTTTGTTTTTATGTTTGCATTTTTTTCTTCTCTACATTCATTCCCTTCAACTCGTTTGTATGTCATAAATATTTTTTTATTTTCTCTTAGAAAGATGCCTTAAATTAAATCGAATTTCCATTATCTGGTCATAAATAAACAATGTGTACAGACAAACCCGGACGGGTTTACAGTACACGCATTATAAACATTTTGTAGTATTTAAATGTAGACTAAGACCTAAATCAGATTCTAACAATTTATTATAATTACTTTTAGCTAGATTTAAGTAATATCATGGAGTTTTGAATTATTCTGTAATTGTTTAAATGAACAATAAATATATTATTATTATTATTATCATCATCATTATTTCAATGAAAATAATTTACTACTTACCCATAGTAAATAAGCAAAACGTTATTATTCTGTGGTTATACAATCATTTACTTAACCTCAAAAAAGAACTGTCAAACCATAATAAATAAACAGAAGACACTATCCCACCTGGTTTTTACTTCAAGTAGCTGATATAAAACCTTTCCTATTTTCCCTCTCACTATCAGACTAGGATATTTGAACATTTTACAAATCCGCGCATCCGAATATACCCGAAGGCGGTCATTAGCGTGGGATCCCCACAGTTCGGGTGTGAACGTTTGTTTCACATTAGTATGTTGTGGCGATCACGTATTACGTGTGTTATTTTGTTTGGTTATCGCTGCATTATGATGTATGCCTGTGGTATATGTATCAATCTACGCGTGGCAGGTTACTACTCTGTATTTGTCTGGCATCATACTTTAACCGCTTAAGTCGCTTCAATTCATGTCTTTCAGATTTTATTTTTAATTTAGTGAACCAGATTAGTTGGAATTCACAACAGATGTGTATTTGCATCATTTATAGGTACATGCAAAGTCGCATTCCAGTGACTCTAATACTTTTAAAAATATAGCGCATCAAAAATATTTTGGTATATTGGGGGGGGGGGGGGGAGAAGTCCGTTATAAGTGATATACGAACTCGTCCGCGGTCTTAACGAAATTAAGATGTGTGCAAAGTTTCGTTCAAATCAGTTGAATATATATATATATATATATATATATATATATATATATATATATATATATATATATATATATATATATATATATATAAATCACACGTACCTTGGATATGAAATGTAGGGGCCCTAATTCGCGCTTATTAAAAAAAAATCCGAAAGTGTCACCACCGTTTAGTGAATTTATCCTTGAAGAAAATTAACTAATAACCGCTACGTTTATAATTTGGCAAATGCTTAACTTTTCTAAATATGAATTAAGTTTTCTTATGGAAAGCTTTTGTAACTTTAATGAAATTTGTAATACAAGTTTCTTTTAAAGAGCCTTAACAGTACCTAGATATACCAAATTTTAATTTTCTAGCTTCATAGAAAATTGAGCCTTGGGCATTTTTCTCAAAAGGAGCTGAAACACAAGATTTTTTTATATCGATATCCATGGTAACACTTTCGAAAAAATTGTTTAAATGAGCATGTATTATGACCCCTAAAACCGATCTTCAAGATCTGTGTAAGTTGAAGGTATTAATTTTATTAATATGCCGTACTAATAGTGTACAATTCTTATGAAAATTCACTACTATAACACTTGCTGCGTCCAGAATTTTTTTTTTCATTACACGGGAAAGTTCTTTTTAGAGGCTAAGTTCGTTGGCCAATTCTGACAGTCAAGTTTGTCTATGGAAAATTGCAAATTTTTTTCATGAAAATTCGGTATTTTTAAAACTCGCCAATTTATTTTTACAAAATTTAACTCATATTGCCATCAAACTACAATGTTCCAGAATTCAGTTTTGTTGAATAAATGTAATCCAAGTTTTTCCGGAATTAAATTTAACAGTATTTAGAAAATGCCGTGAAATATATTTGTTGGTGTTAGAAAAAAAAGAACATTACTATGCGGTATAGTTAAATAGAATAAACAAAGATGAATATATTAAATAACTTACATGTCATTAGTGTTCCCAACCAACATAGGTAATGTCACACGAGTGACAAGAATAAATTGATAGAAAAATCTCAGATGCTCTGGAGTGAATTGTTTAAAAAAATCAGCTACTTAAATTTAACACGTGTGTGTGCAGAAAGGGGTGGCATGCGAAAGTTATCCATCATCCACAGTCTAAATATAAGATAAAAGTTTAAACAGGTCCAATGCACGCTTATCAGATAAGGTAAATTACGATATGTATTACAAAACTTACGAAAATACGCTACTGTAACGCCCTTGCTGCATACCAACTTTTTAGGTATTCGTTTCTTCACCACCTATTGCGGTTGTTACATAACTTGTTTATACACTAAAAATTTCGATAAACTTGTGACACGTTGTCAACGCGGCCACCCATCCAAAAAAAAAGACCGATTTTTCAGCTTTAGTTTCGGATATTCCAATCTGCATATACGCCTCCGATCATCCGCCAGTGTTTCTATCACTTATACCATCTGGTTTAGGTGATTATTTAATATAGTCTATAAATTGGTGTTTTTCGTATTTAAGGAATAATAACAGCAAACATATGTCCTTTGTAATAGTACATAGGTAACTGTAGATCATTCAGATCGACCTATGCGTCAGTTAGTTTGATGTGCGAGATTTGTAAACAAAGCAAGACGCCTACCGAACTCAGCGCAAACGACACCGTCTGGCGACACTGGAAGCCGGGGAGTATGGGGAGGGGACGCCGACGGGTACTTGTGGTCACGTCAGGTTACGTCAGGTCAGGTCACAACATAAACAGATGTGTCCATGGTATAATAACAAAGTGATTAACCAATCCACAACCGTAGACCGCTTTCGCTCTAATTAGAGCTCGTCAGTACGACGGTTCTAATTGTGGTACATCTAGCTCTACATACTTTGTCCCTATGTTGGGGAAGAAATGGGCCAGGGTTGACAATTTACTAAATTGTTAGTTGGTTGTACACAGTCGCTATTTTTTAACATTCTGTGCTATTTGGAGCTGTCGGGACAACATACTACTTGGTGCGGCGACGAGATGGCGACACTGGTAAAAAGCATGTCTTACATCTCAGTTTTGCGAGGCTGGCTACCATAGCCGTATTACTTTATAGGTGTATTTTCGTTGCAATTAGTATGCCGTACTGACGAACTCTAATTAGAGCGAAACCGGTCTACGGTTGTAATTGTGGTGAGAATACATCCAGCCTTACATACTTTGTCCCTATATTCGGGAAGAAATGGGCCAGGGTTGACAATCTACTAAATTGTTAGTTGTTTGTACACAGTCTCTATTTTTTAACATTCTGTGTTATTTGGAGCTGCCGTGACAACATACTACTTGGTTCCGCAACGAGATGGCGACACGTGTAAAAAGCATGTCTTACTTCTCTAGTCTCACTTGGACTAACAAGATTAACAAAATATACACAACTAACTAAAAGCTGATGTTGATCAATTTTTTGGCATACTGATTATTAAAAGTGGAAATAAAATTGAGGCAATTTTGTAATTCAGAGGCTAGTAGATTGCCTTATTGTAAAATGTGGCATGACAACGAAAAAGAGTACCAAAATAATAATAATAATATTTCATTTAGATTAATTAAACGTAATGTAGTTTAGACAAAGAAGCTTTCACCTAGTACGTGCCAGCCACAATTTGATAAAGATTTACATACAAAAAGACTTATCTGAAATTTAATAATCGACACTGACAACTGTAAATTTGACATGTCTGTCCAAATTACCCTACTTTCCTTCTCTTTCTTCTTTTAGATGAAGCCAATTACATGTACCTATGTGTAAAGCATTCCTCAGAAAAATGATTGAAAATAAAACCAACAAACTAGACATTTTAAAAAGAAAAAGCAAATGTTGAATTTTAAATTCTAATGTACTATACATTTACACAACATTTTCAGAAGTCAACAACAGTTCATATAAAAAAAAATCATTGTAACACAATGCCTTAGCGTATATAGAAAACAAAAGACGTTCAACTGAACAGTTGAACCTCTAATATAACATTTTATTTGCTGCATAGTAAGCACCTGCTTATAAACAAATGTATGACTTAGTGGCGTGCGGTCCATGGAAGCAAGGGAAGCATTGCTTCCCTTAAAATAACGACCACATACCTACTTAAAAATAATTTATATTAAATCGCATTATTTAAAAACCCTTTTGTATTTTAAATATTAAATTTCAAATTCTAAAACTAATTTAATTATTACAATTTAAAATACGCAAGCTCACGCATAATTATTTATTATGCATCATACTGTACTTGTATAGGCGCTCTTAGCAAGGACGTCGTCCCAGTAAATGCGATCGCCAACCAACATCATGAACCTGATACTACGAGTGGATGCAATGACTTCAGTTAAATACACGTAGTCAGCAGATAATTATGAGAAACCCATGCTCGACGCGATGTACGTGTATTTTTAGAACGTGCTGTACCAAGAAGACCCGCTTACTTAATATATTTTCGGAAATATTTCCGTTTTCAGATAATGTATTTAACATATTGCAATGTAAAACAAATGACATTGGTTTTTGCGTGAAGAAAATTAGTGAATTTAAATCCATTATAATTCAAAAAAGGAATGAATTTGATAATTTCTGGGGAAAAAACGATTGAATTAGGAGAAGTTGAGCTACAGAGAAAGCGTCTGCGCATTGATAATGTGGAAGACCTTCAAACTTCTTATCGCCGCCTTTTCTACGAAATCATAGATCAAATTCAGCAGCAAATTAACTACAGATTTGATCATCTCAGTGACCTGAAATTTCTTGAATTGTGTAATTTTGGAGAATTTAAAGGGAGACCTTTCCCAGAAGATTCATTCAAATCATTATTCTACCACTATGGACATTACTTTGACAAAGCCTTATTTCGATCAGAACTTACAGTCATTTATGAAACCGATGCTGTTGACACAAAAACTAACGCTAGTGAACTTTTAACTTTCTTAAAAGAATCAAAATTGGAAAATGCATAGTCTGAAGTGTTCAAATGATGTGAATTAGTATTAACAATTCCTGCTACTAGTGCGTCTGTAGAACGAAATTTTTCTACATTGAAACGTATCAAGAGTTTTGTTCGGAATTCAACAGGACAGGAAAGACGTTCCCAAATTTCAATTTTGTCAATTGAAAATAACCTAGTCGAGGAAATGTCCTAGAATCTACAATTTTATGACGACATTATTAACGAATTTGCCAAAAGCGACAGAACAATTGAGTTACACTACAAATATGTAAGTTTCTGAGAATTACTTCCCTTATTTAAAATGTCACCGCACGCCCCTGGTATGACTCTGTTCTTGTCAAAATCGCGTCTTGATGTTATTAGTTGTTATTTTAATAAGCACTTGTACAAGATTACCTAAAGTATGCTGCAACACAAATGTTTCTCTAATAAAGAAATGTGAGATATAGTTTGCTTTTGTGGGCAAGTAAATTTTAAGAGATAAAGCATGAAGAATTGAAGAATGTTTCAAACAAAAGACAACCCGTATCACAAATTATTCAAAAATCTTACTGACATATTAGGTGGAAATATATTGTCCAAAGCAATATATTTTAGACCATCCAAAAACATTGCCCCTGAACAAGAAGATATTTTAGTTCGTGTAGTAGATAATCCAGAAATTAGTTTAAAAATAACTGCAGCTGCTAAGGTAAGTAGATCATCAGTTCTGAGGATATTTCATGACGATTTATCCATATCACTTCTCAGTGATACTGAATTGTTTGCTAGCTTGTCTTCTAGCTGGACTACAATTTTGCCATTTCTTCAAAAACAAACAGAAAGTGCCACGACAATTATTCATATCGAACTCTCTTTTTAATTCCGCTTGAATTTATCGCTCGGATGTCTTAGCAGTTAGAAGACACGTGTTTACTACATAACTTGCTCTTTTAATTCGTCTATCAACGAAACATATATCATGCCTGATTTCATACACACGCCAACATTCATTATACAGACTAGAGTAATAGTTAAATAACTTATAGTAAAAGTATATGTTCTAGCAAAAAAAAATTTATCAAAATTGCTTACAATAGATTATAAGGAAAGAAGATAGGTTGTTCACATCGAGCAAAAGACATGATACAACATTTATTTTAGTTATTACACGTTTTTGTAGTATCTACTTTGACAACGTTTTACTCATTTTAATCTAAAGAAGATCAAACTAACAAAAGCAACAGCCACATTGTAACTACTGTCCACGAATTCGAACGAAAACACATCTTCTAAGTCAATAAAAGAAAGTTTCTTGGAAGACGAAAATAAACCACATCTCAAAATGTTTACTATGAAAAAAGACCAAATGATGTTCTCACCTTTAGAAACAGGGTACCCAGCAGAAATAAAAAATCAAATTCCCTGACATTTCCAGGCCCAAGTGATTTTTTCATAATCCTCGTAATGAACAACACACATCTCGGAATGCTTTTTTATTTTAAAAAAAATCTAATTTTTTTAATCATTATCAAAAACATAAATATGGTTAATTCTGTTAACTAAGACAGAAACGTGATAAATTTCTACCTGTCAAACTACTAAATTATTACACGTTTTTGCAGTAACTATTTAGGAAAATTATGATATAAATTATTGAAAGTTCACGTCAGCTTATCGTTGATTTCTATATTTCCTACTTCTCATAAAATCTCTACACTATCTACGTCTACACTATATTAATATCACTTTTCTCTTCTGGATTACAATACAAATGCCCATACACAAATGCCAAATATTTACACTCCGACTTCAACTCTATGTTACATGATCATAAAGGTTAAAATATCACGCAGCTAGAACGCATTTTGCATTTTATGCATTCAAGGAAGAGCACTCCAAGTTAGATAAACGAATGAGACATGTTTGAGATGCATAAAGAAGACACTATATTATATTGCCGTATGACATGTCGCGCGTTCATTGGCGGTTTCAATTAATGTAACAAACAGCAGCCCTAAGAGAACATATTTATGAACAAAAAAATTCATATAATATAAATACATTAAATCAAAATAAAAATAAATCTGCTAGTGACAAAATTTTACAAATATATAATTTCCAGGTCTACTGAACGATTTCCATGACATTTGAGCAAAATCACGAATTTCCCTGACATTTTAGGGGTTATTTCAAATTCCCTGATTTTTTCAGGTTTTCCAGGTCGCTGGGTACCCTGTAGCAAGTAAGATGGTATGAATTATTCATATATATTTTCTCCATGTCGTAATTTAAAGTTTCAAAACTTCAGTGTCATATTTTGCATTTTCTTGGATATGTTTTTCCTCGTTTCTAGTTGTGATATTTCTCCAAGTGCTTTATGTTGCATTTTTTCAGCTTCACTCATCTCAAGCATTTTCTTTTGATTTTCATCAAGAGCTCTTTTCTATTAATGATACAAATTCTTGACACACCGCCTCAGCTTATCACTGATTTCTATGTGTTCCACTCCTCCTAATTTATTAACATTATCATACACGAAACAAAAAGCAGAATCACCCCACAAACCACAAAAATAATAACAGATAATTATGCGCTAGATACGTATTTCGACAATGAAGTTGTCTTCATCAGTAGCTGTCGCTAAACTAACAGTATGGGCAAAATTATCCTATTGATATACCTAAACTCTACACTAAAAATGATGTAATTCCGACGATGCCACACCGGATGATGATGCAATACCGGGTGATGCAATACCGGATGCTGGAATACCGGATGATGCAACACCGTATGATGCAACATCAAATGCCCCAGGACCGGATGATATAACACCGGATGACGTAACACCAGGTGACGTCATTCAAGGACTATTGTTGTGTCAGTGGATACGCCCAACTGGTTGTGTCGATGTTGAAAGCAACCATGGATTATTTCGTGCTATTTCAAAAAGTGCTGAATTGACTGGGCCCATGTCTGAATTAAGAAGCTAAAACTCGAGATTTTGTGACCGAAAGGATGATTTCAATTTCTTGTTCGGAGGTTACCCAGTTTTCCTTTGAGCAGTAAGCGATACAATTCAGAGATGAACAAAATTATAGATATTGCGATTTGTAACGGTTTCTCTCCAGACATTGTGTATAGATTAGTTACTAATCATAGGTGGAAAATGTCGATAAGTAACATTACGACATTGAAGGTTAATCCAACGAGCCACCCAAAAAGTTCCCTGTACTTCCTTTCTATCCTTTTCCTACAAAAGGGTTAAAGAAAATATACAAACATAACGACTTGAGAGTTGTTTATAAAGCTAATAATTTGAAGAACGTTTTTGGTCAGCCAGAGGATACTATTGACTTTCGACAAAAATCGGGCAATTATCAAATATCTTGTAATAATTGCCAGAAAATCTCTATTGGGCAAACACGGAGATCAATAACAAGATTCAAAGAGCACATACCTCATTTCAGATTTAATAAAGCAGAAAAATCTATCGTTGCCCAACATATCATTGACTCTAGACATAAGGTAGGCGATAGTAACTGATGAAGGCAACCACGGATTATCTCAAATTAGGTGCTTTGGAAAGTTTGGAAATCCGCAAGGTGAATCCACAGAATTTGATGAAATCAGACATGGGTCCGGTCAATTCAGCACTTTTTGAAATAGCACGAAATAATCCATGGTTGCTTTCAACATCGACACAACCGGTTGGGCATATTCATTGACACAACAATAGTCCTTGAATTACATCACCCGGTGTTACATCATCCGATACTGAGGAATCTGATATTGCATCATACGGTGTTGCATCATCAGGTATTTCGTCATCTGGTATTGCATCATCATCCGGTGTTGCACCGTCGGGATTACCAACAATATTCCTTGAATTACAACACCCGATATTATGTTATCCGGTGTTACATCATCCGGTGTTACATCATCCGGTACTGAGGCATCTGATGTTTCATCATACGGTGTTGCATTGTCCGGTATTGCAACATCATCCGGTATTGCATCATCGGGATTACATAATTTTCAGTGTATTGTTTAGGCATATAAATAGGATAATTGTGCCCATACAGTTACTTTAGCGACAGCTACTGATGAAGACAACTTCGACTAACTCTCTGTTATTATTTTTGTGGTTTTTGGGGTGATCCTGCTTTTTGTTTCAGTTTCCAGCCACAGTGTCCAACCCCAGTCTTTTATTATCATAGACAATGCGTTGTAAGATTAAAGTTTTCTCTTATAGATTACAATACAAATACCCATATACAAATGCCTGCAACTTTAACTCTATATCACCAGATCATAAAGGTTAAAATAGAATAAACACTTTCACAGCGCAGCTCTACGCCATCAATAATTAGAACGCGTATTGCATTTTACGCATTCAAGGATAAACATTGCAAGTGAGATGAAGGAATAAGGCATGTTTGAGATAGATTAAGTAGGCGCTATATTTATTTTGCCCGATAATCTTTAAAAAATGTATACCCAATAACTGACCAAAACATTTTATCAAAATCTAGCTTTTTTCAGTTAAATTAATATATCAAACGTCAGGCGTAGGTCACAAATATTGAAATAAACAAATATATATGAAATCAAAATAGAAATTAATCTGCTAGTGACGGAATTTTACAGATATATAACTTCCATCACATTTGACTAAAATCACAAATTTTGCTGACATTTTAGGGGGTACTTCAAAATCCTTGATTTGTCACGGTTTTACAGATCGCTAGGTACCCTATAATGAAGAGTAAATTTATTATTATTATGAAACCTTCAGTATCTGACCCAAAAAAATAACGAATATTACAAATAAAAGAGGTCCAAGTATGAATCCTTGTCGCACCTCTGAGCGAGATTTATACTGGGCAGATGTGTAACCCCATCTCCATAAATATGATTCAAATAGACCAACCAAGCGCTGCAGAAAAACCAGTCATGCAATCGCTCGAGAAGCATAGAATAGTTAAGGCAGTCAAAGGCTTTCGACAGGTCAGTATATATTACATCAACTTGTGCTGGCTTATGCAATGTACTGAGTCGCAGTGACTAGATTGGTGACAGTAGACTTCCCAGGCAGACTGGCAGTCTATTCCTAATGTGAAACATGATGTGCCTATAATACTGCACAAGTCTAAGAATGCTTGCGTGAACATAATGTATGAGTTTTTTGAATAAACAATAATAACAATTCAGAGCTTTTTTTAAATTGTTCCAGCTGTACACATGCTAATTTTCTACTGCACAATTTAACATCGAATCAAATTGTAAAAAAAGTAGTATCATTCTTTTGAACTTACCTTGGCTCGCAGGTGACTTTTTTCAGCAGATATGCCATCGATTTCTAATCGTGCTTTTGAAGTAGCTGCTGCCTTATTTTCTTCGTAAGAAATATCACCAGCTTGTAATTTTCTTGAACGAGCTGTCTGGTGGCTTTCCTTCTCAGCACTGAAACCATCTTTAAATACCTGAAAGAAAAAAAAATGGTGGAAAGTGGAAATAAAAGAATTCAGACATGCGAATACTATTATTTCATTCTTGTCAAAGATGTTGGAAAAGGTAGTATTATATAAAGAGATGTGTGAATTTAAGATAAAAAATGTTCGGGATGCAGCAAGTGCGTTATGGTAGTGAATTTTCATTAAATGTTTCAAATTTGAATAACTCAATTTTCTATAAACTTAGAAAGTTGAATTTTAGTATGTAGTAGGGCCTTTTTCAAGGAAACATTTCCGGAAAACCTGGTCAGATTTTCCTGGCTAACGAACTCATCCAAGCCATTCGTAAAAGAAAGGCACTTGCCGAGTTTCATCGAAATCGGTTAATTATTTTTTGAGTTATCGGTTGGATATATATATATATATATATATATATATATATATATATATATATATATATATATATATATATATATATATATATATATATATATATATATATATATATATATATATATATAAATTGAAACTGACCCCGGATATGGGTTCTAGGGGTCTTAAATCGCGCTCATTTGAAATTTTTTTGCAAAGTCTCACCATCGATACCCCTCTAATAGTGAATTTTTTAAAATAAAAATTCACTAATAAGATATTAGACGAATATCAATGGACAAGATTTTAAGCATTTATTAAAGACATTTACTGAAAACATTATTAACATTATTATTTATTTATTTTTTTAAATAATAAAAAGTCTGGGCGCAGCAAGTGCGTTACGGTAGTGAATTTTCATAGAAATGATTTGGCACAAAATATTTCTTAATACCTTTTTTTTCTTGCAACATAGGAATATAAATTTTGGTATATAGTTTTCCTTTAATATCATAAACTTACGTACCAATTTCGTTACCATAGCTTTTTTATTTTTGGATAAAAAAATTTTCCGAAAGAAAACTCAAATTTTTTCCGGCGAACTTACCCAGGCTATTTGCAAAAGGAAGGTACATGCTAAATTTGATCAAAATCGGCCCATATTATTTTTTGAGTTATCGGTGTGACACATACATACCTATATGTATATATATGTATATATATATATATATATATATATATATATATATATATATATATATATATATATATATATATATATATATATATAAACATATAAAAATTGAAACTGACCCCGAACATGGGTTTTAGGGGTTAGTTTGCGCTGATTTGAAAATTTTTTTCAAAAATCAAACGACGGATCGCCCTCTGAGTGAATTCTTTCTAAGAAAATTCACTAAAAGATATTTTTTTGAATAACAAGGAATAAACCTTTTAAATTTAGTGGTGGTTCTGTATAACTTGACATGTACTTTAAAAATACTTGCCAAAGGACTAGGGTTGTCATTTAAAAAACTTATCACTGACGTCATTTATCATATTTGGGACACACTGTATAATATAAAAAAGTCTGGACGCAGAAAGTGCGTTATGGAAGTGAAGCTTCATAAAAATATTTTTAAAAGCCAATATGTCTCTCTAGTGCGAGCAGGCATCAATCTGGTTACCGATATAGCCTATATAGTTGAAACAATGCACCATATTTTATCAAAATTACTTATTGGAAATAAACTTAAAATGTTGTTCCTAGCCAACAAAACTTAGGTTAATAGCAAATTGAGTTATTGAAATTTGGAGGATTTAATGAAAATTCACTACCATAACGCACTTACTGCGTCTCGATTTTCTGTCTTACACACACGCATCCTGTTTCGATACAAAAATGCAAAAATGCAATTATATAAGGAAGTTTAAAAAAACAATTGTAGGGATCACCAATGACTTATGGACCACCCTGTGGTTGTCAAAATATGTTTATAAGATGCAGCTTAAGACACCGTATAATTAACGTATACAATTTTTTCTCGTATCTTGTATAATAACAATTATATTGAGCTTTACCGTAGAAATGCGTCACCCTGTATATAAACAGATAAAAACTGAATGTAAACCTGGATATGGATTCTAGGAGGCCTAGTTTGCGCTCATTTGAAGAAATCTTTTTAAAATTCAAAAGTCGCGATCCCCTTAATAACAAATTTTTTCTACGAAAATTAGCTAAAAATTATAGACCGTTAAATCATAAACTTAACTAAACCGACAGCCAAAGCATCAGAAAAACGGTCTATTTGAAATGAATTTTCTGTAAATATTTTAATACAATGAAAGACAATGCTGGTTAAAATTTGAGGGTATGCAGACCACTCTTGCGACATTTTCTTTACATAATCCGTATTTGTTTCAGATTATTTGCCTAAATGTTGCGAATGTTGACGTTTTAAATCGCGACTTTGACGTTTTGAGGAAAACTCGAATTTATTTTTTTCTTTAACTGCCCATAACTTCTTGGTCTATAGCTTACACACCTAAATTTTGGTACATGGTTCACTCTATAAAACAAACACACGTACCAAATTTGGTTGCCCTTAATTTGTTATTTCCGGGAAAACCTGGGCCGATTTTCCTGGCTAACGAACTTATCCAAGCCACTTGCAAAATGAAGGTGCTCACCAAATTTGATCAAAATCGGTCTATTATTTTTTGAGTTATTGGTGTGATACATACATAAATCCATATATATATATATATATATATATATATATATATATATATATATATATATATATATATATATATATATATATATATATATATATATATATATATATATATATATATATATATATATATATATATATATATATATATATGCAAAATGTGCAAATTTCGAACATTTATTGTGAAGTGATAACACACATATCTCTTTGTTCCCTAATAATGCTTTACTCTTATGACATTTTGGATGAAATACTCCATTCTTAGAATTTTTTTAGTACTATTCTGATCATGTAATGAGTTGATCTGTGTTTATGTGAAAATCTCTTTACAACCACATAACATCTTCTGTAAATAATTCGATTATCCTCCTCGTAAATAAAAGTTATATTCAAAAGTCGTCGTATATTTTACTTATGTCGGAAGATGACGTTCAAAATTTTCATCTCCTAGTCCTATAAACTCCTGATAAACTGACTAATAATTATTTCTTATGGAAAATAATGTTTAAATATCTTCCAATCAGTGGGAATGCTAATACCAATCGAAAAAACAATAAAAAGTACTTAAACTAACGTTATAAAATATAAGGTGTTCTGTTTAAAA
Organism: Tillus elongatus; assembly: GCA_964006375.1. NCBI lineage: Eukaryota > Metazoa > Arthropoda > Insecta > Coleoptera > Cleridae > Tillus > Tillus elongatus. The sequence goes on from OZ023266.1 coordinate 53,365,276, forward strand.
AACTCTGGACGCAGCAAGTGCGTTATGGTAGTGAATTTTCATAAAAATGTTTTTATTGCAAATAGGTGTGTTTTTTTTTAAGAAAGCAGGCATCAATTTTGGTTAGCAGTATAACCTATATAGTAAAAACAATGTGTCATGTTTCACAAAAATAACTTTATTGTGTGAAAATGTACAAAAATTTCCAAAAGTAAAGTAAAAGTGTTCCCGGAAAAACTCGTTTCTTGGTCAACCTCATAGGTTAATAGCAAATTGAGCTATTCAAATATGAAGCATTTGATCAAAATTCGCTACCATAACGCACTTGCTGCATCCAGAATTTCTTTTCTGACAAACATGCATTATATTTCGATGGAAAATGCAAAAATGCAATAACATAGGGCGTGTTTGATTAAAAAAAAAAAAATTTTATCACCAACGACACCCTGTGAGTGTAGAAATATTTTTTAAGATGAAGCTCAAGACACCCTTAATATATACAAATTATTTTCATATCTTGTATAATAACGGATATATTGAGCTTTATTGATTTTTTACGAAAATTCCACAAAAATGATATACCATTAAACGATAAACTCTATAGCTAAGACTACTGCCAAGCATCAGAGAAAGGGTGTATTTGAAATGAATTTTCTGGAAACATTTTATTAAAATGAAGGACAATGACGGTTGAAACTAAGACTTCAGGGTTTGTAAAACATCATTCTTGAGACAATTGATTTCCATAGCCCGTATTAGATTCAAGTTATTTGCCTAAATATTGCCGATTTTGACGTTTTAAATCGCAACTTTGACGTTTTGAGGAAAACCCCAATTTATTTTTCTTTAAATGCCCATAACTTTTTTGTCTTTTGACATACATAGCTAAATTTTGGTAGGTAACTTACCTATAAGGATATAAACCCGCGTACCAAAGGTTGCCCTTACTGTGTTAATTCCGGAGATATAGATTTTTTTCGAAAGAAAGCACAACATTTTCTGGGAAAACCTAAGCAGATTTTCCTGGCTAACGAACTTATCCAAGCCATTTGCAAAAGGAATTTATTCACCAACTTTAATCAAAATCGGCCCATTATTTTTTGAGTTATCGGTGTGACACACACACACACACACACACACACACACACACACGCACGCACGCACGCACGCACACGCACACGCACACACAAATATATATATATATATATATATATATATATATATATATATATATATATATATATATATATATATATATATATATATATATAGATATAGATATATATATATATATATATATATATATATATATATATATATATATATATATATATATATATATATATATATATATATATATATATATATATATATATATATATATATATACAATATATATAAACACCCTTATAATTTCGAGTTCGGAAACATCTACCTTTTTTTACATATCAATCCCATACATTAAGAGTATTTCCAATAGGTTAAATTTTATATTTAAAGATGAAACCAATTTAAAAATAACGTTTTGATATTCAAAAACAATTAGTAACATTTTCAGTAAACTCAAAAGTAAGGATGAAATTTCCAAAGTGTCTGGAGTGGTATATTGTATTCCATGTAATAATTGTAGTTTAAGATACATTGGCCAAACAAGCAGAGTCCTTAAAGATAGGTTAACACAGCACAAAAGTGACATACGTTTACAAAAAAGAACTTGCGCTCTGTCTGAACATAATCTCGACACTGGCCACAATATAAATTTTAGTAATGTTTCTATTTTACACTGTGAAACCTAATAAATAATAAAAGAATGTGTTTGGAAGAATTTGAAATTACTTTTAACGACAATTTAATAAACTTAAAGAAAGATAATAATTTTAGAAATCACTACCATTATTTATATTTCCTAGACAAAAACAAAAAACAAATTTCAAATACACAATAGTTGGCTTCATATGTCACTTTGGCACTTTTCGACTTCACTCAAATTCACAAAAAGGTTTTTTCATGTTTGTTATTTCATAATTCGTCATAATAAAACTCACGTTATATGTAAGTATTTTAAACTTTTATATTTTCCCTATGTAAATTGTAAACTTTTTCTTTCCATGTTGCAGCCTTGAGAATGGAATAAACTTTTCCGAAAGCTCAGCTTTTAATAAAGAGTTTTATTTTGCAACTGACGGCTTTCCCACAATTTTTAGAATATATTTATATATATATATATATATATATATATTTTTTTTTTCTATAATAATACAGATGGATTTTTCTCTGGCTTCACAATTGCCTATTTTCTTTAATTAATGAATTTTAGAGCCACTACCATTTTATAGTTACTTCCACTTTACGGTCAGTAGTTGTTAAACGTTTCTTAGCCTTTAAAGCATTCTATTTTAGGCCTTTGTCAAACACTATACAAAAACTGAATTTTTTTTCAGATGAAATATGTTATAAAGGGTGTTTCAGAATGTTTTTTTGTTGTTGTTGTGGCTGTTACGCACTAAACACAGCAGGGGGAGGAGTGTGGTGCACCACGCTTGGTTGTACTGTTTAGTTCTAGCGATGGATCGGTTCACGGGACCGGAGCGAACAGTTTTCGTGACATCGTTTTATAAAAAAAAAACGATTCCTACACTATTGTTCAACGTCTTTACAAGACACATTTTTATTTAAGGGCCATGAGAAATATATACCAAGTGCGAATTTAATAAAGGATTGGGTGCGCAAGTTAGAAGAAACTGGAAGCATAATCCCGGATAAATCAACTGGGCCCAAAAAGACATTCAAGAATGAGCATGAATGTCGATAGCGTTCGCCTGTTTGTTATGGACAATCCACAAAAGACACAACGATTGCGCGCAGCTTCTCTAAATTTGAACAAATCCACGGTTCATTCCACTATTATTCACTAAGATTTACATCTTCACCACTACAAAATTGTTGTCATGCAACAATGAAAAATCGTTTTAGGAGCTTCAATAACAATATGATTCTCTGATAAATCGAATTTTGACATCAACGGCTACGTGATAATCCGCTGGAAGTGCATCAGAAACCATTACACTCGCCTAAGCTTGTCGTTTGGGCTGCCATAACAAGTAGAGGAATCATCGGACCATACTATGGGCAATAATCGTGGTCGCACTTAGACCGATCGTTGTTGCCATATGATCCGGACTTTTTGGCTACAGAAATGCTAAAACAGATTGGCTACCACTGCAACACATTTTTCCAACAAGATGGAGCCACTACCCACATCACAAATGACTCGTTAGCTGCTCTTCACGAGTTATTCCCTGAATGAGTAATTAGTCGCCGAGGAGACATCAACTGGCCACCGAGGAATCCCGATTTAACGCCTGCGGATTTTTGCTATGAGTCTACTTAAAATGTAAAGATTTCACCAACTACCACCCAACTCAAATGTTTTAAAACAAAGAATCACAGACGAAATTAACCCTATTCTAAGAGCGATGCTCCAGCGAGCGATCGAAAATTTCAATTCCCGGATAAATGAGTGTGAAGAAGCTGATGGTGTGCATTTACAAATGGTTGTTTTTCATACATGAAAATTTAAAAAACTGCTCTTTAATTTCACACTAATAAAAACAAGTTTGAACTAATTCTAACATTTTATTTTTAAGTATCAACAACGAAAAACATGCTGAGACACCCTTTCTATTAGTGAATTTTTATTTTAAAAAATTCACTAATAGAGAGATATCCGGGGTCAATTTCAATTTTTATATGTTTATATATATATATATATATATATATATATATATATATATATATATATATATATATATATATATATATATATATATGTATCCAACCGGTAACTCAAAAAATAATTAACCGACTTCGATGAAACTCCGCTAGTGCCTTTCCTTTATTAATGGCTTGGACAAGGTTTTCCGGGAAAATTTTGAATTTTCTTTTGAAAACATTTCTCCGAAAATTACAAAGCTATTTTAATGAAATTTGATGGATATGTTGCCTTGGGAAAGACCTTAATACATATCAAAATTCAACTTTCTAAGTTTATAGAAAATTGAGTTATTCAAATTTTGAATTTTCTTTCGAATTTTTTTTCTCCGAAAATTACAAAGCTATTTTAATGAAATTTGGTTGGTATATTGCCTTGGGAAAGACCTTACTGCGTACCAAAATTCAACTTTCTAAGTTTATAGAAGATTGAGTGATTCAAATTTGAAGCATTTAATAAAAAATCACTACCATAACGCACTTTCTGCGTCCCGAACTTTTTTTCATTGTCTGGACTTATTTAGTGCAGTACAAGCATTATAGATGCAAAAAAAGATAAAGCAAAGAAAGATATAGCAAAGAAAAAACAAACACTGTATATTTGTTTACCAGGTAAACATAAAGGAAGAGTTAAAAATATCTCTACGTCAAAATTATTTCTAGTCAAACAAGTATCAAATATATACAGGGTATTTTTGTATATACCAATGATCTTACACTATCATTAAATGGGTATAGGCTAGATGCTCAAAGTAAAACGTTTAACAATGAACACTAAACAAATTTACAAAAAAATTAAGATGGTCAAACAATTAAATTTCACAAACTAGTAAAATGGGATCATGAAAAGATATACAAGAAAAACACTACTGACCTTCGTTTTCTTAATATTATTAAGTTGTTTTTGTTTTTTTAGTGCAGTACAAGCATTATAGATGCAAAAAAAGATAAAGCAAAGAAAGATATAGCAAAGAAAAAACAAACACTGTATATTTGTTTACCAGGTAAACATAAAGGAAGAGTTAAAAATATCTCTACGTCAAAATTATTTCTAGTCAAACAAGTATCAAATATATACAGGGTCTTTTTGTATATACCAATGATCTTACACTATCATTAGATGGGTATAGGCTAGATGCTCAAAGTAAAACGTTTAACAATGAACACTAAACAAATTTACAAAAAAATTAAGATGGTCAAACAATTAAATTTCACAAACTAGTAAAATGGGATCATGAAAAGATATACAAGAAAAACACTACTGACCTTCGTTTTCTTAATATTATTAAGTTGTTTTTGTTCGAATTTGAGAGATTCGATCGTGTTGACAGGTGAACACACTTCTGAATGACATGGAGTATCATCAGGAAACGTTATTACTGGTTGGGCATCTTCGGAAGCTTCGTTTTGCTGATCTATCAGGTTTTCTATTGAGTGTCTGAACTTCTTGGAGAGAGTGCTCTTCATGTCGTTCATGTTGTTCTGCAATTCAACTAAATCAGACTTCATATTTGATGCTTTTCTGTCAGAAGAAGATACCCGAAATTTGTGTTCACTGGAAGATCTGGCAAAACTTGTGCTGCTTTGAGAATTCGTCTGAAACTAAATTCAAAAGAGGATTATAAAGAGTGGGCACTATTTTTAGAGAAAGATTCATACTAAATTCAGAGCTAAATATACTGGTTAAAAACACCTGGCAATATTCCACTTGGGTGATTGGTATACGCTAATATTTTTGTTTAGTAATGGAATGATGAACATATCAAGGATTTTGATAAGAACTATTCCAAATTAATTTAAAAGCCAATTTATTTTACAGAACATTCGTTGTTTTCCAAGCAAGGTAAAACTGTTTAAGGAATGTTATTACATTTTTCGCGCGCCTCATCAATTGAGATGATGCCAAGTTATCGCTTTTGTCACAAAATGTAATATTTTCGGTACGATAATCCAAAAAACTTTTAAAAAATCTGAAAACCTAATATGTACAAATGTTTACCAAACCAGTTAATATGTCTGTAGCATCTTAGATCTTTTGCACAATATCCGATATTTTTTAGTATTCTTTGATTCTTCTGTCAACTGCTGCAGTTATTAGAGAATTCATTTTAATATGCAATACAAATTTTTCCCATTTCCCTCATCTAGGAACTGACCCTCTCCGACGCTAAAACGCTAAAAAACGACTCGGTAGATTTTAAAATTGCAGCCTTAAATAGAGAATCAAAAGACCTTTGCAAAAAGGTGCCACTGGACCCACCTTAAATTAGGCGGGTGAAAGTTACTCCCGCTAAAACTAAAGTGCCCCCCTCGCAAGCAAAATTGACGTGTTTGGGGTTTGTCGAAAATCTCAGCAGTTGTTGGGAAGACCCTGGTGCAACCTTTTATAAAGGACACCTATCTATCTATATATCCATATATATATATATATATATATATATATATATATATATATATATATATATATATATATATATATATATATATATATATGGTAGGGTCCGCCTTTTACGAGTAGCAGAGTTAAAGAACTTCTCATTTAACGAGCAAATTTTGTGTAAAAGACAATGCTAAAATGTTTCTGATTAACGAGACCGCTTTTCCGGCGTTTTCGGTTTTAGCGATATAATTATTGGCTTCGTCTTTCTGTGATTTCGTTGTCTCTCTACCTAAAAATACACACTAGGTCTAGATGCACATGTTTCTTGATTAACACATGACACTAATGGGAAATAAATTTTACTGTACACAACAGAAGAGAAAATATTTATGGGTTCTTCCACTCATTTGTGTGGCTTTTTGTTTTTCTGTTTAAACCTTGAGACACCTTATTCCGATCAGTTTTCGATCACCTCGCGTTTGAGGCAGGTGACTAATATTAGACATGTGATGTCTTCAATGCAGACTAGACAGGACTCTTTTACAAGATGCCATAAATTCCGCCGAGAGGCTTAGAATATTTTTAGAGAGGGCCTCAAACTCAGAGAATGAGCTAAGTTCATTAATTTCCATAGAAACCTTTTTGGTAAAGAAGGAAAAAAAGCGACAGTATAAATGTAAATCAAGGACTAGTTTTTATGATGTGTATAAAGTTAGATTAAGTAATAATGTAAAGTATATGCAGTGATGTGTTTTTTTATGCGAATAAAATTGTTCATTCAAACTAGGCAGTTACAGTTGACTTTCAATATTGTTGGAAAGGGTTACACGGGAATAGTCCGGTTCACTTACATATAGGTATGTACATACCTACATTTTTTTTTTGGTAGTTACTTCTTAGTTCTGATAACTAGATCCGGTTTATACGGGATATTTTTGCTGGTCCCTTGACCTAGTTAAATATATATATATATATATATATATATATATATATATATATATATATATATATATATATATATATATATATATATATATATATATATATATATATATATTTATGTGTGTATAGGCCCATTTGATATCTGGCCATCCCTGTAATACCTTTATTTATTCCTCGATTTGACCTTTTTTTTTCAAAATTAAAGGTGCAAAGAATTTAATTTTAAGACAAAATGACACATATCTAATCATTAGAGAAAGACCTACTATAATAGGTTTACAGATCGGTAAGCTGATAAAAAGCCTCAGGGATTCTTTTGCAAAATAATGATTATGAAGTGATTATAGTCGTTATCTTTTTATAACAGAGGACACAACAAACGGCCTTTCAAGGCAAGAGAACACTTTAAATTACCAAACAAAGTCCTACTGGGAGAATTTTTATTTATTTTTGTATTTGATTTCGTTTCACTCGAAAAAAGCAATGGAATAATTTTAATAAATCATCCTGTACATATTTGATCAATAAAATCTAATAAAGCGTTAGGTTTTATAATTTAGTTTATCCTCGGAAATTGCGCCATAGCGCATACAATGAACTGTGCGCCTTTAGTAGGTGTGCTCACAGAGACTGAAGTAGGCGGGTTAAACTTGATTGGTGTGACCACGCCCACTTTTAGTGGTCGAGTGTAGCTGCTAAAGAGAGGGCGGAGTTTTGACGCACGCCCACTTCGAAGTAAATAGGAGGAAGCTTTTTAACGCAAAATTTCATAATCTATTTAACGTTTATACAGGATGTTTCATTAGTCAGTACAGAAAACTTCATTGCAGGGTGTCCCGTTTCAAAAAAGTTACCTTTTAGAATTTCAAGTTTCCCAGGTTTGAGCACATATTTAAAACATCCTGTAGCCTTTATCTCAAATATTTTTAGACAGAGCATAAGCTTAAAATTAGTCTTTCCTCAATTAAAATATAAAAGTTTTCCTAATAAAATGCAAGTTTATACATAATAATAAAGTGACACTTGTAAATGTGATTTTCTGGATAAAATTCTAATTATTTCAAAAGCCATAAATTTGACATGTATCAAATCTACAATAAGAAAGTTTTAGAATTACACGTAGAATTTAAAATCAAATAATGCAGTGTACTATAAAAAAATACAAACTTTGTACTGCACTGCTTTTTTAGCCCACCCTGTACAGTCCAAAATAATTTTAAAATGCGCTCATTTGGTAACAGTATGATATATATATATATATATATATATATATATATATATATATATATATATATATATATATATATATATATATATAATTTCAACAACACACCACGAGGGCTTATAGCCTAAATACTATCGTACCGTGGGTGTTGACAAGGAGGAAAGAGGCAACTTGTTAATTCTGGACTTGAAGGTTTGGAGGAGAAGGAAAAACATGTGCCGACAAGGAATTCAACAACTTGGAAGTCCTCGGGACAAAACAGCGGGTATAACAAGATGTTCTATGTCTGGTGACCTGGACAGTAAAAGGGTGCATTCGCTCTTTTCCCCTGGTAGATCTGTTGGGGGCAGCAGGTGGGGTAACTATGGAGGAAAGCTCCTCTGAGCAGGCCCGTGCAGATATCTATAAAAGAGAGAGAGAGAGCCACCAACGACACGTCGGTGGGCAAGGGATGGCAGCCTTTGGGTGAGGGTAGGGTCACCGATGAGACATATAGCTCTCTTATGAATGGAGTCCAGGATAGCGAGTGTAGAAGCGGCAGCTGCACCCCAGATGTGGAAGCAGTATTCGAGGTTTGGCCTTATTTGTGAAGTATATAAGGTATAGAGATTAGCTGGTGAAAAGTATTTGCGAGCCCGGAAGAGGAAACTTAATTTCTTAGCAGCCGCTTCTGCAATTGATGTGACATGTTGGTGCCAATTAAGATTTCGATCCACAGAAATGCCAACAAGAGAAAATGACTCATTACTTTGAATAACTTGGTTGTTCATTGTGATGGGTCTAGGGTTGGTGTATCTCTTAAGAGAAAGAAAGCAAGACTAATATTTGGTGGGGTTGAATTGTCCAAGATTTCTACTTCCCCAGTTTAATATTTTTTGAAGATCCACAGACAGAACCCTCCATAAGTCTGCGATCCTCATCTAATTGGTCTAAAGAGACAGGCTTAGAATATTGTATATTTGAGTGGAGGGTGCTGTCGTCCGCGTAACTGTGAACTGGGTTGGATGTGCTAGAGAGGAGGTCATTGATGTGGAGAAGAAACAAAGTAGGGGCTAAAGCTGAACCTTGAGGAATTCCTCCATTAATTGGATACAGTTTAGAGGAATGGCCATCCACAACAACAGAAATGAATGCTCCGGTTGGAGAGGAAATTTGCTGTCCAGGTACAAAGTTTTGGTGGTAGGCCATAGGCCGGGCCGGAAGTTTATTAAGCAGCGCTGCGTGCCAGACCTAGTCGAATGCTTTGGATATGCCTAGAGCAATAATCTGGGATTCACCGTGTAGTTCCATAGACTTGTTCCAAGAATGGGTGATAAAGGAAAGGAGGTCGGCAGTCGATCTGCGCTGACGGAATCCATACTGCCTGTCGTAGATTAGACTGTGTTTTTCAAGAAATTTTAGTAATTCGGTGTTTATATACTTTTCCATCACTTTAGAGACGACTGAAAGGAGATCGAAATAGGCCTGTAGTTGCCAGGAAGCGCTTTGGATCCTTTCTTGGGGATGGGTTGTACTCGAGCAGTTTTCCAGTTACTAGGGAATATGCCTTTATTGTAAGATATCTGAAATAGACGAGTCAGGACAGGAGCAAGTTTTGGTGCGCATTTTTTGAGAACAATTGCTGGGATCTCGTCAAGGCCAGAGGCTTTCCTGGTATTAAGAGAAGAGAGCATTTTTCGTACCTTTTTAGTTTTGAAAATGATATCCGTCATTTTATGCGAGACATTGGGGGACTGTTGGTGGTTGAACATTTGCAGGTGGGTTGAGAGTAGAATTGCCGCCGAACAACGAAGTAAAAAGTTCAGCCTTGCCCAGGGCGGTATAAACAATTTCATCCCCTGAGACAAGAGGTGGGAACGTGCTTTTGCAGAAATTATTCCCAATAGATTTAGCAAGAGTCCAGAAGGGTGTGCCGCCGTTGGAGCTTAATAGGACTTTGTTTTGATGTGGTTATTAAACGAGTTTTTTGCCTCAGAAAGAATGCGGAGATAGATTGCTACGGACGTATGCGCACACGCCTCCATGCAATCTACAGGAAGTAAGAAGCTCAAACCCCGGGAAATTGAGGTGATTAGTGGCTGTTTTGTCACTGATTTGGGTTTCGGTGAGGAAGAGGAGTTGGGGCCTGTTAGCCTGGAGGAAATGGTGGACGGAGTTCAGGTTAGAATTTAGGCCACATATATTCGAAAAGGATATGTTAAATCTTGACAACTTTTTTAGAATCTATTGACAACTTTTTAGAATCTATTTATGGCGTACCTTTTTTTTTGGTAGAAGTATTATTCTATTGTTGGAGTAACGTAAAAAACTGACAACATTGGAGCCAAATATTTATAAAAATAGTAGAGACAAAATGTTTTATAAGTGAAAGAATTTAACGTTAACGTTTTAGTATTTTTATGTAACACAGATCTATTTTTGTTAAATGGTTCAGAACTCTCAGAAGCACAGGAACGTTCGGACAAGTTTCGAGGTTACGCTTATATTTCGTATAAAAATCACTCATCATACGCGTGAATTCGTAACAAATCTGCGATATTTTGACAACTTTTTAGAATCTATTTATTATTGTCATATTATCGCTACAGGTATAATAACTGGTGCCAAAAGGGGAAGTGATTATTATTTCAAGACTATCAAAACTAAATAAAATAACCAGTAAAATAAATGAACAGCAAGTAAATATGTTTTAAAGTGTACATTAGCCAATGAAGTACCTACCAACAATAAAATCTGGGACATATATATTCTTCAGCTACAAAGTCGAATCTAAACGAATTATGAATATTCCAAGGCTAATATCCATAAATAATCACAGCGTATTAAGTTTGAAATCTGAAATACGTCTGATATGCAGTACAGCCATAGGTTCACATTAGGGTTGCGTTTAACGTATCCGAATCAGTGGCGATTTGTCCTAGTGAGCTAGGTGTGCGCCGCACACCCTAAAATATAATTAAAATGTGCACAGTTAAATATGTTTCATTTCTTTTTCCCTTAGTCTTAATACACTACATATGTTATGACAATCGATTTAATTTACTTATTTGATTTCATAAATAGTCGGTTAATAGTGACTTGGAATGAAGTCGGCACCACGTCTTCATTATGAAAATATGAGTAGGTCAATAGCAACTGGGAATGAATTCGGGTCGGGTTAGGTGTGCGTTGTTATTTCCGAACAACTTCACTCGACAGAGCTGTATTGGCATACAATACAGTCCCCCAACCATGTGTTTAAAATAGTAAGGAAATACCATTCGTTTTAACACTGCAGTGAGCGGTAAAAATACCGCTCAAGACAAATGAATAGAACGCCGGTTTAACAAACGTTGTGATAGCATTATTTACAAACATTACAACTGCGCTTGCCTGGACCACAGTATTCTAGAATTAAAGACTATAATACATTTTAGTAAATTTTCGTAGAAAAAATTCACTAATGGGGAGATCTCGACTTTTGAATTTTGAAAAATTGTTTGCAAATGAGCGCGAACTAGGACCCCTAGAACCCATATCCGGGGTCAGTTTCATCTTTTATATATAAGAATTTAATTTGAGTCAAGTTTTAAAATATAGAAATTTTTGATTAAAATGAAGAAACTGATTTCAAGTACCATCCATATTTCTAGAAATTGTAATGGTACATAATGAGGTGAGGTAATTTTGGAGATTAGAAATCAGATGACAGAACTTTAGAACAATTGACATTTAGATTAAAATTTAGTCAAAATTGCATCATTTGCAGTCACAAGTTTAGACTTATTTGTAAGATGCTTTGTACTATTTATATAACAATAAACTATAAACTATAAACTATAAACTATATATATATATATATATATATATATATATATATATATATATATATATATATATATATATATATATATATATATATATATATATATATATATATACATAGGTATCACACCGATAACTCAAAATATAATCGGCCGATTTTGATACAATTTGGCATGTACCTTCCTTCTGTAAATGTATTGGATAATCTCGTTAGTCAGGAAAATCGGACGAGTTTTTCCGGGAAAATTTTGAGTTTTTATTCGAAAAAAATTTGTATCTCAAAAAATAAAAAAGATAAGATAACCAAATTTGGTAGGTATGTTTACGATATAAAAATTAAACTATACACCAAAATTTAGATTTCTATGTTGCAAGATAAAAAAGTTATAATAAAATATTTTGTGCCAGATCATTTCTATGAAAATTCACTACCATAACGCACTTGCTGCATCCAGGATTTTTACACATTTTATTATTTAGTACCATATTAACATTGAACTACTTTTAATGTTTACAGTTTTCACCCCGTTCCGGACAGTGCTAACGCTAACACAAATTTGTGTGAAGAGCTTGATAATAATTCCATGTTCTTTTCGTGTTTTAAAGTTTTAAGTGACTTTTTAATTTGTTAGTGTTGCAGTGGGAAATTAATTTATTTATCTACGTATCATTCCCATATAGGTCGAATATATATATATATATATATATATATATATATATATATATATATATATATATATATATATATATATATATATATACCCTGGCTCTATAAAGCTTGCCGAAAAGCATTATGTTACTCAAAACTGTATCTACAATGTTTGACGCAAAACAGTATGTAATAATCACTATGTTGGTGAGAAATGTCAAATGAAATTTGACACTGACTGACTAAATAACTTACTTATCTCTGACAACTTTAACATGTAAATATGTGTGTTTTTTTGTTTATATTAGCGAATTTTGATTTAGAAAAATTCGCTAATAGAGAGGTCAGGATGAAAAGCTTTAAAAAAATTTCTTCAGATGATCGCGAATTTGGGTCCTATGTACCTATGTATGTATCCGAGCGGTAACTCAAAAAATACTAAACTGATTTCAATCAAACTTGGCAAAAATCTTGTTTGGGCAAAAACCGAGGTCCAGTTCGTTAATCACCCTTTATGCTCACGTTTTTCCGGTGGAAAATCGGGGAAAACTTTTTGAAAACGCTATATTTTTATAAGTATCAGAGTAACTGGAATGAGACTTTACATGTGGCTAGAAATGGTGCAAATAAACCTATGCTGTCAATTTTAAGTAATTTGGTACAAAACATTTAGAGTTTTTCCAAATTAAAAATAAATTCCCAAAGACATGCGTTGAAACGACTTAGTGGTTAAAGTCCAATCCCTAACAGACAAAGTAGTTAACTGCCACGCGTAGATTAATTCATACAACAAGTAACCAAACTGAATATATATATATATATATATATATATATATATATATATATATATATATATATATATATATATATATATATATATATATATACCAGGCAGAAAACATACTACCCGAACCAACAATCGTGAAATCTCGGCCGCAATTGTGGAAAATGACAGACGACATGAAATTAAAAATTTGCCAATTGATTGTTATTTAACTGGGCGATTCAATCAATTATTAAAAAAAAAAACACTATATTTATAGCTTTATTAACGGCCCCAAACACAGTTTTAGCACAGCATAGATATATTATGCTGTCGCATAATATAGCAGAAATTTAAACAAAATCAAGCCAAATATCTATAAAAATGATTCTAAAATAGTTTCTTTTATCTTTAAACTTAAACATAACACGTCATATAAGACCGAAATAGTCGTGGGATGTGTTTCAATGGTAATTCTACAAATTCTGTAATTAATTAATTCTGTATACTTTAAATATAATGTCCCGGGCATGAAGCCGATTTAAATTATCACGCAAATAAAACCTTTGTTGACGCAGGGGGTACCGCGCTTGCCTCCTAAACAGAAAGTTACGCGATCGAATCCAGCTCGATGAATGTATGTTTTTTAAATGTTTTATTTTGACATTTGGAGAAACAATAGTGCACAGATTTCATACGTTTTGAATAAGATCTCATTTTTGTTTAAAACACCTAAATTAGTTTGTCATCCCTGAGTCTGAAATTATAATTTGGTTATTGTTGTAATTGTTATTGAAAAATTAGGTTTGATTAGGTTAACTAAAACGAAATCATATTGGCAAGTCATAAGGAAAAATAACTGCTACGTTAATAATTTGGCAGATACTTTACTTTTCTAAATATGAATTAAGTTTCCCTTTGGAAATCTTCTGTATGACTTAAATGAAATTTGTAACACAAATTTCTTTTAACGAGACTTACACTATCTACAGATATAGCAAAATTTAGTTCTTAACCTTCATAGAAAATTGAGTTTTGGGCATTTTTTTTCAAAAAGTCACAGGATTTAGAGAACCAGGGCTTTTGAGTGGCTGAAGAGGTTTTCTGTGTATGTGGAATAAATAAGTTCATGCCGGCTTGGATAATTTCGGTGACGTTTTGTGAGATATCAGAGGGGTCAGGATGAGAGAAGCAGACAAGCGCCCATGGAAATGAGGAAAAGTAATCCCGCATTTCGTTCCAGTTCGCGGAGTTGTAGTGTCAAACGATACGTGGGTGTAATGACTGTGTGACCTCGGGTTGCATTGCGCAGAAAGCAGTGACCATGCCGTGGTCTGGGCGACCAAGGGGGGCGGTGACTTATATCTTATAGCATTCAGGTTTTGTAGTAAGAAGGAGATCCAAGGGATTTGAGCTGTGTTGGGATGCGAGGAAAGTAAGTAGGTTGCTGAACCATATTGGCTAAAGAATTGCTGACTACAAAGGCCTCCGCTGCTCTCCCTCTGGATCGATTTTTGAAGATCCTAGCCATTCCTTATTATGGACATTGAAGTCACCAAGAATAGTGACCTCGGAAGAAGGATATTCAGAAATCAGATGGTCGTTTTTTTCAGAAAGGTAGCCAAAGAGCTGGACAAAGTTGTCAGAAGGTGACCGGTAAATGCAACAGATGAATTTATTTGCAGCGCTGAGAGAGATAGTTTTATCCATAGTATGTCTTTTCTTCCAGCTTCTAAATTGGGGAGTCTGGTGCAGGGTATATTGCTACGGACGTATGCTCAAACGCCTCCATGCAATCTAAAGGAAGTAAGGAGCTCATACCCTGGGAAATTAAGGTGATTAGTGGCTGTGTTGGCACTGATTTGGGTTTCGGTGAGGAAGAGGAGTTGGGGCCTATTAGCCGGGAGAAAATGGTGGACGGAGTTCATGTTAGAATTTAGGACACATATATTCCACAAAGGATATGTTAAATCTTGATGCTGGCGCCCCCTGTGTACACCCCTCTTCCGGAGATCCGAATGGAGGGGTATTTTACCTCCGAAATCTTTTGTACAAGAAGGAGCCATCATCATTTTTGCTTATAAGAGAAACCGACTCGTACACCAGAACCGGAAACGTCCGTTGGGACTTGATGTACGGGGTGGTACTTCCTCGGGCGTGAAAAAATCATTTACTATCACGTAAAGGAAAATTTCACCACCACCTGCTGTTAGACGTAATGTGGAAATCTGCCATTAAAAGCTGTTCTTTAATGCTAAATTCGCCGTGTACTAATAACGATCAATTAAAAGTATCTTGAAAAGAAAACAAAAGTTTCTTATAAGATTAATTATTTATTACTAGGTTAGGTTAGATTACAATTTTTGCACTTTTCATAACAAAAGACTCAGAATTTCTTACAATGAAACGTGCTAGGAAGTGCCAGTTAAAATTAATTGGCATTTTCTGCCATAGGCAACTATAAGTATAATCAGATATCTAAATATCTGCAAGATGTAAAATAAAAATCAGTAGACCTCGGGAATGGTATGAGATAGATATAGGGAAGTCTTAACAAATTTCAAAAAGATTTTAATGTCCCATAAGGCTAAGCAGAAAAATATAGTGAGTTTCATTTGAAATTATTAAGTTATGTATATGAAATAAGTTGCTCTAGTTGGGCACTTAGTATAGAACGCTCTGTAATAGTTACTGAAAACATCAACTGCGTCTACTTAGCAACAAGCTTTCTTAGTCTCCTCACCGAGGCAGAATCTCCGACCTTGAATAGGAGCGCAGATGTGTCTTATCAAACACAGTAGTGACATTTTGAAAATTTTCGAAAAAATCGAATCAACTCGAAAACGTCGCCTTTTTGACATATAATGCTTTTATAAGATTTGATCTAGAATTTGATATGTAATCTAAAAATACAAAAAGATGTGTTCCATTTAAAATAACGAAGTACACGGTACTTTCGATTTAAACGAAAGCGCCATGTACTTCAATGTAATTTGACTGGATTCCCCATAACTTATGGCCAAACTCAAATTTTCTCCTTCGACTTCGGACTAGAAGGTCATAAACTTCTAATGGACGCGACACTCGCCAAACACCTTATATATATATATATATATATATATATATATATATATATATATATATATATATATATATATATATATATAACGGCATAAATACAACGGCTGCGTTAGTAAATGGATATAATGGCTTGTGTGCCTAGCGGCAACAAAGCTATTTGAAAGTATTGTAATTATACCTAATTCTTGAAACAAGCTATTGTACCGACCTGTGATCACAGAGCGTTTACATACAAACTAAAACTATGTTAACTAGTAGCAAATGTCGCAATAGTGGTTGTTTCGAACCGTAAAGTGATTAATAATTATTAAAAGTGGTGGTAAAACTTATCTGCCTTCTCTCCACTGTTCTATTCATTATGCTCAGACATCTTTGTTGGAGTTTAATTAAGCAGAAATCCAAGAAAAGACATAAAAAATCTAAAACCGACGTCAGATATGGATTCTAGCGGTGCTAGTTCGAGCCCATTTGAAGAAATTACGAGATTGGTCAATTGAAACCCATCTTTGGTCAAGTCAGCCTTGGAAACAGTTGTAATCACTCAACTGACGTTTTGCAATGTTAGTTGTGTTTGTAAACATCAGACTGATCAGTTCCTATCATTTTTATTTGGCAGCGATTTTAAGTATTGTGACACGGCGTTTGTTGTTAACAATCCGTTCAAATATAATCAGCGTGCGGTCATCCAATTTTTGTGCTAAAGGTTTGTAACCATTGCAAATTCATACGCGTATGCAAGCAGTGTATGAAAACGCATGTTTTGCGTATCCAACTGTCAAGGAATGGTGTCATAAATTTAAGAGTGGAAGAGAGGAGACGAATAATAAGCCGCGACCAGTTGCATTGAGTACTGCATCAACAGACAGGAATGTGGCATGTGTAGAAGGCCTGATTAGAGCAATTTCAGAAAATGTTGGTGTGAGTATAGGATCTGTCCATAGTATCGTACACAAACTGGGTTACCGCAAACGGCGTTAAAAGGTAATCGTTTTCAGTCGGACGAAGAAGTACAAAATGCCGTAAAAGAATTCTTCGAGCAGCAGCCACAAGAATTCTTTAAGTAGGGTATACATCGGTTGGTGAAACAATGGGATATGTGCCTTAATAATACTGGTAATTATTTGTAAGTATATTTGCCAATAATTTTTTCTGAACCAAAGATGGGTTTCAATTGGACAAGCCTCGTATTTAAAATATCACGATTTCCTCATTAGTGATTTTTTTTTTCGATGAGAATTTGTTGTTTTTACAAAGAAAATACAACCTCGGCACTCCAGGGGATGGAACGTGTGAATCTGGATCCTATGATCCTGGGTTTGGAAAACCCCCCCTCCCCCTCCCCAATAGTGGATTTCACTTTGTCAGGTTGTGGCATTGTGTTTGAGCAAGTTGAATGTCTGCATGTTCCGTCCTTCAGAGGGGGCGTAAATCCGTTGGTCCCGTGTACTATGCCATGTTAGGCATGTTAAAGCTCCCTACCCTCTTTACAGAAAGGCCGGGGTTCGGGGAAATTTCCAGGATAGTGAGGTGAAACTGCTCTGGCGTCGGTGATTGGCCATAGTCGCGGAAATGGACCGACGTAAACTGTAAACAAAGCAATCCATTTTTGCGGAACACTCCTCTACTTCAGTGGCTAGTGAATTTCGTCGGACAGCTCAGACGGGAAACACTTTCGGCGTAAAATGATTTAATAAGTTGTGGCGAACGCAAATTCCACGACTTAAAACGATGGTTATTCACAATAACGTGAAAAATAACATCTGTTAATCATATTCAATAAACTAACAAAATGATATAAAAATATGCCCATATTATAGAAATATTTTGAAGTCACTACTGCTCTATAAAACTTGATTTTGAAGACAAAACTAATAGTTATCGTCAGTTCACTTTCTAACTCTCGTGCCAAATCACATGTGGCAAAAAAAAGTTGAGAAAATAAACATTTAAGATGCCAATACGAGGCGATCCTTCATATTATGTCAATGCTCAAACTTCAGGTGTTCGTTGCCTCTGTTACTTTGTCACATAGATCTATTAATTCTCTTAAAACATTATCTCACTGAAAAGCTGCCAACTTTTGTTAGTTTCACGTTGACCCAAATACAGGAATATTATGTATGAAATGAATATTATGTGAAAGTACGTCAAGCTCCTTTGTCTTTTTTCCGATCTAAACCAAATTGGTCTCAAATAATATAAGTCATGGAGGTCTACTTGAAACCACAAAATCCTTTTCCATATCAAAAGGCAAGCTCATCTACGGTGCAAAATTGTATTGTAAAAATCGAATATCATATTACGCATTTTTTCATCAAAAAATTTATTAACAAAAGTTGTTCTAAATTATTCGAAATCACTAAACCCGAAATTTGGTTAAATAAAAAGTCAGGACGCAGCAAGTGCGTTATGGTAGGTGGCGGATTTTCATTAAAATAGTTTTAATGTCACATACAGGCCCGGACTGGCCAGGTCGGCGAGCGCCGAGGGAGCCCGCAAAAAACGGGGAGGAAAAAATTATAAATTGTTTATTGGAAAAAGATTTTACAGATCTTTAATTTCTTAATAAATATTTGCATGTGCTTCATTATACTTTTTCCAGGATGGTTTATATCACAATCACTTATACAACGGTTTTATACAAGTAGCATAGAGTTTTTAAACGGTGAAAAGATGAAAACAGCAAAATTAGTTAATGTCATGACCGTTTTTAAAGAAATATCTGTTGGAAGTTTTGACTGCAAATAAAAATTTACAGTAGGAATTTGATCAGTCAATGGTCCAAATTTGTAAACTTATTCATGTCGTTTGTTTTGCTTGATTTGTTTCTGGTCACTTCACCAGTTCCTAAATACTTACAAAGTAAAAACTACTCCATCGCTTCAGACTTGATACAAATGCTGCCCCAGCAAGTAAAAAATAAAAGGAGTGATGAACACTTGAGGCTTTGTACTCAAAAACAAAACAATATGCAAGTACAGCCGGTGGAAAGTTAGAAGAGGACGAAATAAATGTAGAAATGGAAATGGAGTTGGACGTCAAGAAAAAAAGAACGTCAAAGAAAAAAATGATGCCTGGAGAAAAATCAAAAGTTGAACATCCTGGAATGTCAACTGCTCAAAACTATATACTAGTCTTTTTCGATGTTTTAGACTGTGCCAGGATAAGTATTGACGACAGATTTTGTTCAAACAAGGGAATTTTACACGATTGTTCCTGGCTAGACCCAAAAAAAATTAGTGCAATTTTGAAGCTTTCCTACAGAAGCCCTTGTAAGCGTATCTAAACTTTGTGAAGTTGATAAAAGTCGGTTACTTATAGAACTAAATAGCTCAGCAGATCAGTACAGCAAATTTATAATGGCTGAAAACAGTGACGATGAAAGAAAACGAGACAAACAAAATGAAGATGGAGGAAACATTAACGGTAAAGATGCCGAGTTTGTTGCAGCATCCGGAGAAGAAGAAAGTCGTTATGTTTACTGCTCTGGCAAGAAACGATGTTTTCAGTGTTTATATTGTACATCTTCCGGTCTTGTTGAACTCGCACAATCTGGACTCTTTACACATCCGTATGTAGTTTACAAATTTGTACTTACCATACCTTGTACACAAGTCACTTGTGAAAGAATATTTTC
This sequence comes from Tillus elongatus, assembly GCA_964006375.1. Classification (NCBI taxonomy): domain Eukaryota; kingdom Metazoa; phylum Arthropoda; class Insecta; order Coleoptera; family Cleridae; genus Tillus; species Tillus elongatus. The sequence continues at coordinate 53,385,507 of OZ023266.1, forward strand.
TAAACTAAAAATAGTTAAAAATCGGCTTAGGTCGACTTTAAGACAAGATCTTTTGTCCAACCTTGTATTCATGAACGTAGAGAGAGACTTATTTCACAGATTGAGTCAAGATCAATTTATAGATGAAGTAGGCAGAACCAGTTAAGAAGCTACCAGAAAGTTGTTAGGTTGATTAAAATCAACTAATTTCAAAGATTTTCAGATCACTAGTAGACGTAACGTCCATTACATCTTTTCTCTAACTATTTTAATATTTTACTAACAAACAATTCTATATAGTATTGAAATATAAGGCAACATTGTTTCTTCAATGAAAGATGTTCTTTAATAAATAGATCTTTCTTTAGTAACTTTTCTTGGCTTACTCATAGACTTTTTCCTTTTTCATTGCATTATATAGCTTATTATTCATTTCTCCAGTTCCTATCTAATACATATAGTAAAAATAGTCTGAAATTTCGTTTTGATAAACAGTTAGTCAAGCAAAACCTTAAAGTATTGTTTTTTTTTACATAAAAATGTGGCTTCAGTTTAACAACTTTATAAGTCCCGAAATAGAGCAAAATACGGTTTCCGGGCACATTATTTTCAAAAATTTTGGACCCGAACTCCTCGTTCCTTGGGGGGTATTCTATACTCCCCACACCCCTCGGTAACTCCCTTTGCAGTAACTAGCCGAGCGCCTTAGAAGGAGCCAGCCCGGGCCTGGTCAAATATGTATTTTTTAGTGAATTTTCTTTTAAAAAAATCACTTATGTTCAGCTTTTGTTGTCCTTAGTTGGTAAAACCGCTCCACAGTTAACCTAGACATAGAGATTTGTGACATCAGAAGAGGTTGTTTTCTTCGCTACAACCGAATTCAATTTTTACAACATCCACAGGCAAAAGAATTTTCTCTGTGGAGCCACAGAATAAGTATCTAGTTCTGTATTTATATCAGATTTTGAGTATTTTTTAATTTATTTCTATTAGCTAATTTTCTTGTACAAAATTATCTTTTAATAGCGAATGTTCTTATAAATGAATTTAATGAATTTTCTTTGAAGAAACATTTGTTGAGAATTTTTGTGTGAAAAATTATTCAATTGATGGAACATTTTTTAAACGAATTCGTCGAAAATAAGGTTTTAATGGATTTCAGTGCAAACAAATTATTTTATTTTCAATTTTGATTACATATTAGGTATATGATTTGAATTTTATGTATTCTTTTAGCAAAATTTTGTATAAAAAAATATTTAGCCACTTTTCGCAGAATTTTTTTTGTGCTTCCATAGAAATAATTTTTTGTAAGAAATTTTTGTGAAATTGTGGAATTAATGATAATTTTTTAATAAGTTATTATAAAAAAAATGTTTACGGATTTTCTTAACACAGTTGCTGGCAAATTTTCATGAGATTTTTGTTAACTCGTCGAAAAAGTTTTTGGGAAAAATTATGTTTTGGTAGGTGTGTAAATGACTTGAAATCGTTCGTTGGCCAGGAAAATCGGACCAGTTTTTTTAAAATTTATTTAACTTATTTTTATTAGCGAATTACCTAGAAAACAATTTTCACAGCACTTATATAGTTTTTCATCTTATATCTTCTGATCTTTTGTTCATCAAAATCAAATAATAAAAACAAAAGTTACAGGGGTGTTTCCATCTTAAATGGGCCACACTGTGTGTGTCTATATATATATATATATATATATATATATATATATATATATATATATATATATATATATATATATATATATATATATATATATATCGACATAGGTGAGAGTGTTCCCAGTGTATATGGGGACATTTCTACAACCTATATAAACATACTTCAATCCTATGGTTTCGCCCCGTGTATTACCTCCCCAACTAGAGTTACCGACACTACATCCAGTTGCATCGATCATATATTTGTAAGGGGTGGGGATGAAAGTGTTGAGATGAGGTCAATAAATTATTCGTGTGGTATTACTGATCACCATCCGATCTTGCTAAACATACAGTTTGGGCGGCATAAACTTTGTAAGCGTCCGAAAAATAGAATGACTGAAATAATTAACTTCGAGCGGCTGACGGAGAGGGTGAGTGGTGAAGTATGGTCGGCGGTTTATGGTGCTCAGGACCCACAGAGTATGATGGATGCATTTGCCGAGAAGTTGGAAGATCACGTGCAACATTGTAGACAGACCATTTGTAAAGAGGTCACCAAAAGAAAGGCTTGGATAACAAATGGACTCATAGCATCTATGAAGCAGAGGGACAAGTTGAAGAGAAGGTGGATAAGGACAGGGAGTAGTCTTGACAGAACTGTGTATACAAACTACAGGAATCACTTAACGCATCTCATTCGTAATGTACGAAATAACTACTACCAAAAGAGGATTCAGGATGCAGGTAGTGACTACAGAAAAATTTGGAATTCCATCAATGAAGCGATAAATAAAAGAAAGGTTAAAAAAGGGATTGAGACTGAGTTCTTCATATCGGATGATGGTTCGGAGATAAAGAATGAGGTAGAGATAGCTGACACGTTTAACAGACATTTTATTGCAATTGGGAAATATGTCTCTGGTAATGTGGGAAATAGGGTAGCCATTAGAAGCGATGCGAAGGACAGATTTCGCGATAGCTTGTTCTTACAGCCCGTTGGGGAAAACGAAATTATTGAAAATATAGGTAAGTTGAGATTACATAGCGCTCCAGGTAGGGATGGTATAACAGCTGAAATATTAAAAACCTGCCATAAATACATATCTAAGCCCCTGGCGCATTTAATTAACTGCATTTTTGAAACGGGCATTGTACCTTCCCAATTTAAGGATAGTATAGTCATTCCCATCCACAAGTCAGGGAACCCCCGGGATTTTGGTAACTATAGACCAATTAGTCTGGTCAGCAGTGTTGCCAAGGTGTTCGAAAAATGTTTGAAAAATAGACTGGCATCTTACTTAAATAAGCATAACCTAATCTCTAGATATCAATATGGTTTTAGGGAAAACATGTCAGCGGAAGATGCCTTGCTGGCTTTGACTTCAGGAGTGTTGGAAAGGTTTAACTTGGGTAGGAAGACTGTTGCAGTATTCCTCGATATACGTAAGGCATTTGATACCGTATCACATACAAGATTGTTAAACAAACTGGAAGACATAGGAGTGAGAGGTACGGTTTTGGAGATCTTCCGGAGCTACTTGCATACACGTACACAAGCAGTGAAAGTGGGGAAAACAGTCGGAAAACCAATGACTGTTGAGGCTGGTGTGCCACAGGGTTCTGTGTTGGGGCCAGTTCTGTTCTCCATCTATATTAATGACCTACTAGAGAACAAAAACCTAGAGTGCTCGACTATAGCATATGCTGACGATACTGTATTGCTGTTTGAAGGGGAAAGTTGGACTGAAGTTATCGAGAAAGCTGAGAGAGGAATAAATACTATGAAATTACTTCTGGATGATAACTTGCTCTCTTTAAATGTAAGTAAGACGAAATATATGACATTTTCTCCTACCAACGCGGCATTACCTGCAGACTTAGGAGATTTAAGTGTGGTGGGGAGTGTTAACCCCATTGAAAGAATACAAAGTATTAGGTATCTTGGTGTTGTTGTTGACCAGCACCTCAAGTGGCATGATCATATTGATTACATTAACAAAAGGATGAGAAACTTAATCAGCAAATTCTACTCACTGAGGAGTGTACTTACGATAAAAAATCAACTTGTGTTATATAGAGCATTGGTTGAGTCGATATTTTTGTATGGCATATTGTCCTGGGGTGTATGTTATGAGAGTGCTCTTTCCTCCCTGCAGATCACACAAAATTTCATACTGAGGGTCATATATAAGAAAGATGTCCAATACCCGACTAAATTGCTGTACAACTGTGACAACAAAATATTGGACCTGAGAAGCTTATTTGTGCTAAAAGCACTAAAATATATGCATGTACACAGTGCAAAACAGGCAAGAATGACACATGGTTATACAACGAGGACTCGTGTAAATGATGTCTTGTCAGTTCCACTAAGAGTCAAAAATGCTTCTCAGCGATCCTTGTGGTACTACGGCCCAAAGTTTTATAATTTAATACCTGGAGAATTAAAGGGACTGATACATTACAAGTTCAAGAAAAAGGCTAAAGATTTCCTAATACAGAGAAAAGATTCATTCCTGGCGATTGTTAATGGATGATTGGGCATGTGTGAGTGAGCAAGCGAGTAAGTGAATGGCTAAGTGCTTGTGTGTAAAGATCTGTATGTGGCTGTATATGAGTGTGAGAGTGTGCCTGGGGAGTGATGGTATGGTATACAAGGACATGGATGTGGGGTGGTATATGGACGCGAGTAAGAGTGAATGGTTCGTTGTTTGTTTTCTTGTTCTTTTTTCTTTTTGTTTCTGTGAGTGAATGGTTGAGGATGAGGTGTAGAGGGGAAACCTAACGGTGCTGTGATAAATGTGCTGTGGTAAATATTTTTGCGATAACTTCAGAAGATGCTTTGGCACAGAGGGGAAGTGGGGATGTAATGTTCCATGTCTGTATCATACGGCCGCGCGATCGATGTGCTGTGTATTTTGCTTCGTGAAACTGCTTACTTTTGTATTGTTCTTCTTGGAATTTCACCTGATGCTTATAGTCGTAGAAGTGTTGAGCTTTAAGAAATAAAGGTAGTCTGTTTTGTGTGATCTTAGTTTTGTTTAAGTATTGGTGTGGAGGCTGTGATTGTTTTCAAGTTGCTCATCGGCAATAGAGAGGCATGGCTCTGAGCGTCATAAATTGTGTAACTTGTAAAAGTGTAAAAGGCATACACAAGTCAATAGACTTAGATGTCTTAGCTGATATGTAAATAGACTTGATATGTATGTATGTATGTATATATATATATATATATATATATATATATATATATATATATATATATATATATATATATATATATATATATATATATATATAGGCACAGCGTTCGTATATTCGTATATTAAAAAGATAATCTTTGATTTAAATGTTTTTTCGATCTCTAAAGTCAGACATCTTCGCGTTCCGCCTTGTAAACGCGTAGAATCACAGCATACTTTACCAGTGCGCAAGGCGATATTGGACATGCTTAAGATCACTACCATCATTACAACAAAAAAAGGTCGGGACGCAGCAAGTGGGTTATGGTAGCGAACTTTCATTTAATGTTTCAAATTTGTTTAAAACAATTTTCTATAAACCTAAAGAGTTGAATTTTCGTATATATTAAGGTCTTTCCAAGGCAACATATCCACCAAATTTCATCAAAATAGCTTTGTAATTTTCGAAGATAAAATTTTTTCCGGAGTAAAACACAATTTTCCTGGGAAACCTTGTTCGATTTTCATGGCTAACAAACTCATCCAAGCTATTAATAAAAGGAAGGCACTTGCTAAGTTTCATCAAAATAGGTTATTTACTTTTTGAGTTATCGGTTGGATATATATAGGGTGGCGCATTGAAAACGAAACAGACCGATGTGCGTCCAGAGAAATTTTTTTTTAAGAAACACTGAAACACGTCAATTTTAATATTTAGGGGGACATGTTTCGACATAAAACTCAACTTTGTCACATCGAGCCCCTAAGGCTGGTGATAAAACCCTTATATTTTAAATAAGGAATATGGGTCGAGTGATACATCATTTGAAAGTTCTTTTGTTCTGAATTAAGCACACAAATTTTTTTGGAAGTTTTACCCACTCGTTTAAAAATTATTCACAGTTGAAGATGCAAAAACGCATTTCACTCATTCCGATAAGAAATGTGCTGATAGTCAATGTTTTGTTGGTTTGTAAACAAAAAAATTGACTATCAGAACATTTCTTATCGGACTGAGAGATGCGGTTTATTATTTCAGTTTATCGGTCGGTTTGATACTTGATAGTACTACCAAAAATAATTTTCAGAATGGTGTATTCTGTAGAAGAAAGAGTTGAAATAATTACTCTTTTTGTCAAAAACGATGACTGTGCCAACCGTACCGCAAATTTTCTTTAATGAACGACATCCGAACAGACATGTTAACAGAAAATACATTTTGGAGTTAGTTGCAAAGTTTCGACAAAGTGGTTCAGTAGCCAACCAAAAAAACGGGATCCTGAACGTGAATTTCCGCTTAGAAATGAGACTACTGAGATTGAAGTTTTAGGACCAATTGCTGCAGACCCAACTTTGAGCACGAGAAAATTGGCCACTGTTTCAAACATCAAAAGAAGAACTATTCAGCGAATATTGAAGCATCATAAATTTCACCCGTATAAAATTCATCTTGTACATCAACTGAATAAAAATGATTTTGATCGGCGGCTGGAGTTTTGTGAAGTTATGACTGCACGAATAGCTGATAACGGGAACTTTCTGTTCAATATCTGTTTTTCAGACGAGTGTACGTTTTTAGTGAATTTTCTTAAAAAAAATTCACTAATGAGGAGATCCCGACTTTTGAATTTTGAAAAAATTTCTTTAAATGAGCGCTAATTAGGCCCCCCAGAACACATATCCGGGGTCAGTTTCAATTTTTATATGTTTATATATATATATATATATATATATATATATATATATATATATATATATATATATATATATATATATATATATATATATATATATATATATATATATATATATATATATATATATATATATATATATATATATATATATATATATATATATATATATATATATATATATATATATATATATATATATATATATATATATATATATATATATATATATATATATATATATATATATATATCACACCGATAACTCAAAAAATTATGGGCCGATTTTGATTAAATTTGGTGAGTACCTTCCTTTTACAAATGGCTTGGATAAGTTTGTTAGCCAGGAAAATCAGCCCAGGTTTTCCCGGGAAATTTTGTGTTTTCTTTCGAAAAAAATTGTAAAAAATTTATATCTCCAAAATTAACAAAGTAAGGGCAACCAAATTTGGTACGCGGGTTTATATCATTATACGTAAGCTACCTACCAAAATTTACAAAAAAGTTATAGGCATTTAAATAAAAATTTATTGGGATTTTCCTCAAAATGTCAAAGTTGCGATTTAAAACGTCAAAAATTGGCAACATTTAGGCAAAGAACTTGAATCTAATACGGGCTATGGAAAGAAAATGTCTCAAGAAGAATGTTTTACAAACCCTGAAGTCTTAGTTTCAGCCGTCATTGTCCTTCATTTTACTAAAATGTTTCCAGAAGATTCATTTCAAATAGACCCTTTCTCTGATGCTTGGCAGTAGCCTTAGCTATAGAGTTTATCGTTTAATGGTATATAATTTTTGTCGAATTTTCGTAAAAAATCAATACAGCTCAATATATCCGTTATTATACAAGATATGAAAAAAAAATTATATATTAATTATAGGGTGTCTTGAGCTACATCTTAAAAAAATATTTCTACAATCATAGGGTGGCCCATAAGTCGTTGGTGATACAAATTTTCTTATTTTTTTAATCAAACACGCCTTATGTTATTGCATTTTTGCATTTTCCATCGAAATATAATGCATGTTTGTAAGAAAAGAAATTCTGGCTGCAGCAAGTGCGTTATGGTAGCGAATTTTGATCAAATGCTTCATATTTGAATAGCTCAATTTGCTATTAACCTATAAGGTTGACCAAGAAACGAGTTTTTGTGGGAACACTTTAAGTTTACTTTTGGAAATTTTTGTACATTTTCACACAATAAAGTTATTTTTATGAAACATGGCACATTTTTTTTACTATATAGGATATATTGGTAACCAAAATTGATGCCTGCTTTCTTAAATAAAAAGAAAACAGACATATTTGCAATAAAAACATATTTAAGAAAATTCACTACCATAACGCACTTGCTGCGTCCCGAGTTTTATTAAACTCTACAGTTAATCGTCATAACTGTCGTTATTGGGCAGATAATAATCCAAGAAATTTTCACGAAGTCCACACTTAAACTCTACAGAAATTGAATGTTTGGACTGGCATTTTTGGAGACCGTTTGGACCAATTTTTCTTGATGGCAATTTGAGTGGCGAAACGTATTTGGAATTACTAGAAGATATCGTTTACTCTCTACTAATTGACATTGTTGAAAATGATTATGGCTATCAAGAAAATCAATTGGTGTTTCAACAAGATGGAGCTCCTCCGCATTTTTCACGTGTTCTGCAGTTTTTGAACAGAGAGGACAATGGGTTGTGCGTAGAGGTGCTATTGAATGGCCCCCAAGATCACCGGATTTAACTCCTTTAGACTTCTTTCCATGGGGCCATTTAAAGAGTCGAATTTACGCAACAGAACCGGAGTCTCTGGAAGAATTACGACGAGGCATTGTTGAAGAATGCCGTCTAATAACTCCACAAATGCTCCAGAATGTCGGAGCTCGTTTTGAACAAAATTTGTACGTTTGTATGGAAGCTGGTGGTCAACAATTTGAACACTTACTTAACTGAATAAACATTTTTGAACGTTTGGTTTTGTTTTTTAGTTTTTTTTAACGAAAAATTGACTAATTAGTGCATTTCTTATCACAATGAATGAAATACGTTCTTGCAACTCCAACTGTGAATAATTTTTAAACGATGTGCTAAAACTTCCAAAAAAATTAGTGTGCTGAATTCAGAAAAAATAGAGCTTTCAAATGATGTAACACTCGACTCATGTTCTCTATTTAAAATATAAGGGTTGTTATCACCACCCTTAAAGGGTTGATGTGATAAAGTTGAGTTTTATGTCAAAACATGTCCCCCTCAATATTATAATTGACGTGTTTCAGCGTTTCTTAAAAAAAATTCTCTGGACGCAAATCGCAATGCGCCACCCTGTATGTATATATATATATATATATATATATATATATATATATATATATATATATATATATATATATATATATATATATATATATATATATATATATAAATTGAAACTGACCCCGGATATGGGTTCTAGGGGTCCTAGTTCGCGCTAATTTGCAAAAATGTTTGTAAAGTCTCACCATCGATACCTCTCTATTTAAGTTAATTTAAAAAAATAAAAATTCACTAAAAAGGGATTCAAGTAAACAGGATACGAAATATATCCGTTCGATCTTACTGCCCGAAATAGCTCATTTTTATCATCAACATTCTGGTTTTTAATTTGGAAAAGAAAAACAACACTGCTTAGCCAGTTTATCTCTTTGAAATAGAGTGGTTTTGATAAATCAGAAAACACATAAAGCAGTAAGTACGACGAATTTATATAAGCATTTGACCAGCTTGAAAAAAAAATAGGTACAAGGAAAGTAAACAGCAAGAAAGCAAAGAAATTAATTATAAGTAGGTCTTGCGACAAAAGAACATTTGCGTTTTGAAAATATTCGGATATTCAAAATTTTGAAACAGCTTGAATGCCTTCTAGCTAATTTCAAGAACATTTTCGAAATGTTACAATAGCCATCTCGTCACTAGAGAACTTTTCTAACAGAAATTCGATATAGGGTAATTAAGGGTTAAAAGTAATAAATTACTACTTACGGGTTTTATTGTAACCAACAAACATTTATAACTCACGATTTTATTTTTAGATCTTACTACTTACTTGCTTAAAGTCTGCTATACTGACCGACGCCGTAAACAAAAATTACTTAATGTTATGTTATTCGACTAATATTTGACGCGATATGACAATTGAACCGGACAATTTTTATTTATGCAAATATTATGATGATACGACGAATAAATTCAGTGTTTGCGATAACGCAACAGATTATACTGAACATAAACTAGAGTAATCCTAAAAGGAGACAGAGACAACTGTGCATCACCAATTATGGACATACACACGCAACTGATTTAAATATGTAAAACTTATAATTCTAATTCCTGATCAACATTTTCACATGCGTCGATCAATTGTCACATTTTGAACAGGGACACATTTTCATACACTGATTTGAATAAAAAAGTCATACAAACTTATCATTACACTCTAAAGGTAATGTCGCCTTGTCGTCGCAACGATGGCTATCTCCAGAAGCTCTTCTCGTTTCATCGAGCACCTTCAGCACTCCATTAATCGGCCAGGTTTTCCGCAAGTTTTAATCAACGTATTCCCATTTTAGTGAATTTTCATTAAGAAAAATTCACTAATAGAGAGGTATCGATGGTGTGACTTTCGGAAATTTTCTTAAAATGAGCGCGAATGAGGGCCACTGGAACCCATTTCCAGGGTCAGCGAAAATTTACATACATACATACATACACACATACACACACACACACACACACACACACACACACACACACACACACACACACACACACACACACACACACACACACACACACACACACACACACACACACACACACACACACACACACACACACACACACACACACACACACACACACACACACACACACACACACACACACACACACACACACACACACACACACACACACACACACACACACACACACACACACACACACACACACACACACACACACACACACACACACACACACACACACACACACACACACACACACACACACACACACACACACACACACACACACACACACACACACACACACACACACACACACACACACACACACACACACACACACACACACACACACACACACACACACACACACACACACACACACACACACACACACACACACACACACACACACACACACACACACACACACACACACACACACACACACACACACACACACACACACACACACACACACACACACACACACACACACACACACACACACACACACACACACACACACACACACACACACACACACACACACACACACACACACACACACACACACACACACACACACACACACACACACACACACACACACACACACACACACACACACACACACACACACACACACACACACACACACACACACACACACACACACACACACACACACACACACACACACACACACACACACACACACACACACACACACACACACACACACACACACACACACACACACACACACACACACACACACACACACACACACACACACACACACACACACACACACACACACACACACACACACACACACACACACACACACACACACACACACACACACACACACACACACACACACACACACACACACACACACACACACACACACACACACACACACACACACACACACACACACACACACACACACACACACACACACACACACACACACACACACACACACACACACACACACACACACACACACACACACACACACACACACATACATACATATATATATATATATATATATATATATATATATATATATATATATATATATATATATATATATATATATATATATATGCGTGTGTGCGTGTATCCAACCGATAACTCAAAAAATACTTCACTGATTTGGACCAAATTTGGGAATTACTCTTATTTTGCTAATGGCTTGGATAAGTTCGTTAGACAGTTTTGACGCTCACATACTTTGAGAAAAAAATGAAGAAAAAAAACTGTTTAAAAACGCAATATCTTTTAAACGAGCAGAAGTATGAAACTAAAACTTTACGCGCACGTAGATATCGTATCAGTTGTCCTCTCTACCAAATTTGAACTTAATCGGTTAAGTAAATTCTGAGTTATAACCAAATAAAAAATAAATCATTTACGATATAACCTGAAATTACCTCTGAATGGGTGCCTATAGTGTTAGACAAGGTCATACAGATATATAAGGGTTGCTCCAAATTAAACTTCAAACGAACAGGCTACATATGTTACAATCATGATATAATGACTTACAAGATATATGATATTGCGCATATGCCCCGCCCCATCCTATGACGTCACGTGGTGAGTAACGTTATAGAAGTCCAACTACACACTTAAAACAAAGTCATTCGCAATCAAAAAGTTTCTATAAATCAGTTGAAGTTACGCCTACATTGTCTTTTTCAGATAATAAGATCGCAGCACTAAATTTAATCTTTTTCATTTTATTACTTCCAACTGTATGCACTTAAATATTAGTAAAATACGTAATTTGTTAAGAGGTTGTGATGAAACGTCAAACCCCACTCCACGACAGCATATTATTGTTGCATTGGACTCACCACTTGACACCATGCGCGTGACAGGTCTAAAAATGGGTAGTCTGAATATCATATCTCTCGTTATTTGTATCATGTGTTACAATAAACAATCAGCGGAGTTGCCATTTGCCAAAAGTGTCATCTGAATTTTAAGATGTCAGAAAAATATATAGTAATAAATGAAAACTTTAATGAAAGTGATTCAATTTGTTTGAAGGCAATCTAGAACTACGTTTTATTATGTATAAATATTAATCTACCCATTCTTCAAGGTATTTAAAACCCATCGCCCTTTCCTAGTTAAATCTGACAACGCCAGTTAGCTATTTGCCATTGTCATTTGTTATTTTGCAAACTGTCAGTGGGAGGAGTCGAATTCGAGACTATCTTCTTCTTCTTTGTTTGCACACGTCATAAACAAATTATAAGACTCAGCTAATACCTTAGAATCTGGGAATAAAGTACTTATTGTTTAGTTTTAGTTCTTAGTGAATTTTCATTATTGCTTTACTCTTCATGTCGTATATGGAAAATTTGAGGTAAATTAAACTACATAATATCATGCAGTAGTTTAGTATATACCTATAAACATATGTTCAGTGTCAATTATTAAAATTTTAATTTCAAAATGTTTTTATTTGTTTCATTTTCAAAGAGTATGGATAGAGCAGCAGTAAATAAATGTTGAAAAGGGTTTAGGTGCAGCAAATGCGTTATGGTAGCGAATTTTCGTTAAAATGTTCCAATGGTGATAATTCAATTTCCCATTAAACTATCTTCAATTTGATACACACACACACACACACACACACACACACACACACACACACACACACACACACACACACACACACACACACACACACACACACACACACACACACACACACACACACACACACACACACACACACACACACACACACACACACACACACACACACACACACACACACACACACACACACACACACACACACACACACACACACACACACACACACACACACACACACACACACACACACACACACACACACACACACACACACACACACACACACACACACACACACACACACACACACACACACACACACACACACACACACACACACACACACACACACACACACACACACACACACACACACACACACACACACACACACACACACACACACACACACACACACACACACACACACACACACACACACACACACACACACACACACACACACACACACACACACACACACACACACACACACACACACACACACACACACACACACACACACACACACACACACACACACACACACACACACACACACACACACACACACACACACACACACACACACACACACACACACACACACACACACACACACACACACACACACACACACACACACACACACACACACACACACACACACACACACACACACACACACACACACACACACACACACACACACACACACACACACACACACACACACACACACACACACACACACACACACACACACACACACACACACACACACACACACACACACACACACACACACACACACACACACACACACACACACACACACACACACACACACACACACACACACACACACACACACACACACACACACACACACACACACACACACACACACACACACACACACACACACACACACACACACACACACACACACACACACACACACACACACACACACACACACACACACACACACACACACACACACACACACACACACACACACACACACACACACACACACACACACACACACACACACACACACACACACACACACACACACACACACACACACACACACACACACACACACACACACACACACACACACACACACACACACACACACACACACACACACACACACACACACACACACACACACACACACACATACATACATATATATATATATATATATATATATATATATATATATATATATATATATATATATATATATATATATATATGCGTGTGTGCGTGTATCCAACCGATAACTCAAAAAATACTTCACTGATTTGGACCAAATTTGGGAATTACTCTTATTTTGCTAATGGCTTGGATAAGTTCGTTAGACAGTTTTGACGCTCACATACTTTGAGAAAAAAATGAAGAAAAAAAACTGTTTAAAAACGCAATATCTTTTAAACGAGCAGAAGTATGAAACTAAAACTTTACGCGCACGTAGATATCGTATCAGTTGTCCTCTCTACCAAATTTGAACTTAATCGGTTAAGTAAATTCTGAGTTATAACCAAATAAAAAATAAATCATTTACGATATAACCTGAAATTACCTCTGAATGGGTGCCTATAGTGTTAGACAAGGTCATACAGATATATAAGGGTTGCTCCAAATTAAACTTCAAACGAACAGGCTACATATGTTACAATCATGATATAATGACTTACAAGATATATGATATTGCGCATATGCCCCGCCCCATCCTATGACGTCACGTGGTGAGTAACGTTATAGAAGTCCAACTACACACTTAAAACAAAGTCATTCGCAATCAAAAAGTTTCTATAAATCAGTTGAAGTTACGCCTACATTGTCTTTTTCAGATAATAAGATCGCAGCACTAAATTTAATCTTTTTCATTTTATTACTTCCAACTGTATGCACTTAAATATTAGTAAAATACGTAATTTGTTAAGAGGTTGTGATGAAACGTCAAACCCCACTCCACGACAGCATATTATTGTTGCATTGGACTCACCACTTGACACCATGCGCGTGACAGGTCTAAAAATGGGTAGTCTGAATATCATATCTCTCGTTATTTGTATCATGTGTTACAATAAACAATCAGCGGAGTTGCCATTTGCCAAAAGTGTCATCTGAATTTTAAGATGTCAGAAAAATATATAGTAATAAATGAAAACTTTAATGAAAGTGATTCAATTTGTTTGAAGGCAATCTAGAACTACGTTTTATTATGTATAAATATTAATCTACCCATTCTTCAAGGTATTTAAAACCCATCGCCCTTTCCTAGTTAAATCTGACAACGCCAGTTAGCTATTTGCCATTGTCATTTGTTATTTTGCAAACTGTCAGTGGGAGGAGTCGAATTCGAGACTATCTTCTTCTTCTTTGTTTGCACACGTCATAAACAAATTATAAGACTCAGCTAATACCTTAGAATCTGGGAATAAAGTACTTATTGTTTAGTTTTAGTTCTTAGTGAATTTTCATTATTGCTTTACTCTTCATGTCGTATATGGAAAATTTGAGGTAAATTAAACTACATAATATCATGCAGTAGTTTAGTATATACCTATAAACATATGTTCAGTGTCAATTATTAAAATTTTAATTTCAAAATGTTTTTATTTGTTTCATTTTCAAAGAGTATGGATAGAGCAGCAGTAAATAAATGTTGAAAAGGGTTTAGGTGCAGCAAATGCGTTATGGTAGCGAATTTTCGTTAAAATGTTCCAATGGTGATAATTCAATTTCCCATTAAACTATCTTCAATTTGGATACATACTAAAACCTATATAATAAAAGCAGCGTGGGTACTAAATTTAAAAAATAACACAACAATGAGCTTCACAGGCAACGATAAATTTGTTTTAGAAAACCATTTTTAGTAAATTTTCATTAAGAAAAATTCACTAATAGAGAGG
Organism: Tillus elongatus; assembly: GCA_964006375.1. Taxonomy (NCBI): domain Eukaryota; kingdom Metazoa; phylum Arthropoda; class Insecta; order Coleoptera; family Cleridae; genus Tillus; species Tillus elongatus. Next base: position 53,401,375 of record OZ023266.1, read on the forward strand.
TATCGATGGTAAGACTTTGAAAATTTTCTTCAAATGAGCGCAAATTAGGGCCCCTGGAACCCATTTACAGGGTCAGCTAAAATGTTTATATATATATATATATATATATATATATATATATATATATATATATATATATATATATATATATATATATATATATATATATATATATATATCTCCAACCGATAACTTAAAAAATAGTTCACTGATTTGAACCAAATTTTGGGATTATCTCCATATTGTTAATGGCTTGGATGAGTTCGTGCATCAGATCTTAACACCATATTTTTCTTGAAAAAGAGTTAAAAAATATTTTTTAAAACGCAATATCTTTGAAATCTTATAAGCGATTAAAACGAAAGATAACAGTTTAAAAGAAGATAGATAGACGTCACTATGTACCAATTTTCAAGTGTTTTGGTCAAAGGAAAATTAAAATATTAAAAAAAAAATAATAAAAAACTACTTTAACGCAGCAAGTGCGTTATAGTAGTGAATTTTCATAAGAATTGTACACTATTAGTAAGATACTATTAAAACTAACTCTTTAAATTTAAATGGACCTTTGAGATCGGTTTTAGAGTCCTAGTTAGCGATTATTTGAAAAAAATTATTACAAAATTAAGATTTGGTGTTAGATATAATATGTAAATACTGCAAGTGTCTTTAAAAAATTGTGTTACAAATTTCATTAGAGTTACAAAAGTTTGTCAGAAAAAATTAATTATTTACAAAGGGAATGTACCTGTCAAATTATAAACATGGCAGGTATTTTTCCTTATTAATTGCTTGGATCGTTTTGTTTTAGTCAACCCATCCAGTTTTTGCAAACAATAAACAACAAAAAAGGTTTGTTAAAACAAATTTGTAGTTATGCGCAAAGCTCATTATGTTATTTTTCTTTAATTTTTTACCCACGTGCGTTTACATAGGTGTTACTATGGTTTAAGATTGAAGATGCTGGCTTAATGGGAAATTTATTGAGCTAGCGGATTTGAAATATTTTTACGAACATTTTCTACCATAACATAAAAACCTTTTTTGTTGTTTATTGTTTGCAAAAACTGGATGGGTTGACTAAAACCAAACCAGCCAAGCAATTAATAAGGAAAAATACCTGCCATATTTATAATTTGACAGGTACATTCCCTTTGTAAATAATTAATTTTTTTCTGAAAAACGTATGTAACTTTAATGAAATTTGTAACACAATTTTTTAAGGGCACTTGCAGTACTTATTATATCTAAGACATAATTTTAATTTTTTAGCTCCATATAAATTATAAATTTTTTCAAATAATCGCTAACCGGGACTCTAAAACCGATCTCCAAGGCCCATTTAAATAATTAGTTTTAATAATATATCTTACACAATTCTTCTGAAAATTCACTACTATAATAACGCACTTGCTGCGTCAGAACCTCGGTGGTTCAGGGGTAAGAACGTGTGCCTCCTAACCGAAGGGTACTGGGTTCGATCCCAGGGTACTCCTTTCACTTTTTCAGTACAAACTGTAACATTAACATCAACCGAGGTTCTGGCATTGTATTTGAGCAAATTGAATGTCTGCACGTTCCGCCCTTCGGAGGGGGCGTAAAGCCGTCGGTCCCGTGTCCATGCGATGTTGGGCACGTTGAAGATCCCTACCCTCCTTACAGAAAGGCAGGGGTTCGGCAAAATTTCCAGGATAGTGAGGTGAAACTGCTCCCTGGCGTCGGTGATTGGCCATAGTCGCGGAAATAGGCCAACGTAAAAGAAATAAAACACACACACCTTGTCTTTGTCATTTCTCTTCCTGTTTACATTTCAAAACTTTTATTCTCGTGCGTGCGTGTGTGTGTACTATATCTTGTAGCATGATGTTCTTAGAGACACATAGACTTAACTTTTCCTTCACTACTTCCACAACAAAATTTGTTACGTAGAACTTGCAATTTTAGGTTATTTTCCTATTTAGATCATTGACTCCTATTTCAACAAATTGTCTAAGTTAGCTGTGTTTTATAAAATGCTATTAAAATGATTGAAATATATCTAAATTTTTGACATATCTAAATGCGTGAGTAGTGGTATTATATGTGTGAGTATTATATATATATATATATATATATATATATATATATATATATATATATATATATATATATATATATATATATATATATATACTTTATTTGTTTGCTGTACGTTTGTGATTTCTTATTGGTTTGCGTGGACTGCAGTTTCGAACCGTCCCGGTTCATCATCAGCACGTCAGTAGCGTGCAAATAAAGTGTATATTTAAGTGATTACAGTGTAGTGCAATATTCCAAAAGATATATATATATATATATATATATATATATATATATATATATATATATATATATATATATATATATATACATATATATAAATCTATAGTGGTATTATATGTGTGAGTAGTGGTATTATTTCACTAAATACGAGTGGGTATCTAAAAAAACGGAAGTTTTTTATGCTTTATTTAATTTTTAAACAAAAAACCGCCAATCCCCTTCAAAATTCTCTTAATCAGCACTGCTACACTTGTCTAATCTTATTCCATTGTTCAAAACATTTTTGAAAGTCGTCTGCTATGATATCCCACGGCGCCACCATCTTTTTTCTCTTCACCTCAGCAGAGTCGGCAAAACGCTTTTCTTTTATGTATCTTTTCATTCGGGGAAATAGAAAAAAACCACAGGGGGGCAAGGTCGGGTGGTGATTGGCGCAGACAGGGTTGCGTGAACAGGGGCGTTAACGTGGTGGAAAAACCAGTTGCCCGACTGCCACGCATCACGCCTCTTCCGCCGCAAACTGTTGCGCAATATTTTCAACACGTCCAGGTACAAAGCCTGGTCAACTGTCCACCCACTCCAAAATCACTGTGCCTTGAACTAGTCTGCACAGCGATTGGTAGGTGCTCTGTCTCTGGTCTAGACTGACCGTAGATCAGTTGTCTTCTGTGGTCCAGAGCTTTACACTCGCACAAGATGTGCTGGGCTGATTCCGCCCCCTTGCTGCAGAGTCTGCATGCGAGGTCCCCCTCGAACCGCCCCATTTTATGCAGGAGTGGCCCGGCACCCAGATGAGGGTGACCTCATTCTGCCCAGCCAGGTCGCTCGCCTCGTCTCGGCACTCACTCACCAGCCAGGAATTTACCACGTGGGCTACTTAGGGCCTTAAGGGCTGTCTGTAGCCCCTCCTCATGTTCGCACACAGTGCAGGATGGCGTACATTTCGGCCTGAAAGACCGTTGCATGGGCTCCGAGGGAAATACTATGACACCCTCAGTCCTTCCGAATAAACACCTGCCCCTATCCCACGCTTCCCGCCGGTACATTTATACATATTCCTAATTACCCAAATTGCTTCCTCCATAAAATTCTAGTATCTTTTTATTGTTTATGTTTAGTTTTATTAGTTATCAGTTTTGGTAATTCATTTGTATATTAAACATTCTTTCAGGAATATATTTAGTTTATGACATTCTGCAGCTCTTATTATAAACATGAGATGTAATTACTTTTGCGAACTGCTTTATTCATGTATTTTTGGGATGGAAATTTAAAGCTTTGCTCAAATCTTCCAAACTATACTGGATGTTCCAATTAAAAAGTTGATTTTTCTGTCTATAATTACGATAATATAAATTTAAAAAATGTAATCTACACCATTGAATTCTGCATAAATTTTTTTTAGAAATGTTTTCATAGAAATAAACAAAATTCAGTAGGAAAAAAGTTATACCCACTTTCCGAAAATGCACAGTTCCGAAAAACACCCTGTATCTCTGAAACGGTAATAGATATCGATATGCGGTTTTCATCATTAAGTTTGTCATGAAAATTGAGCCTCAGACACTGACACCAGCTTTCGCTCATCTCATTTAGAAATGAGAATTTCCCTTTCAAAATGAGCACTTTGACCCAGTCTGTACACAACGTGACATGTGTCAAAATATTAAAGGGTTATGTTTGAAAGTTACATATTGTTATGTGAATAGAAATCACATTAAAACAATGGCTGTGTTCACCAGGCACCAACAACTGAGTTTAAATGCTCGTCTGTGTGTGTGT